>APFE030185426.1:0-14545 GCA_000404065.3 Pinus taeda
ATTTCCCAAGCTATGGGTACAATATAGGTGTGTAAAGAATCTTCCACCAATAGTTTGATGAGCCCATGGTGGGCCAACTGATCTAGGATCCCTTCATTTAGCTGTGTACCACACTCAATTAAGGACTGAAGGAGGAAATATGGGATGCTCAGTTTTTTGGCTGGAGGCAACTCCATCCCATACCTTAATTCATGTAGCAACGAGAAATGGTATCCGTAAATGATGTTAAACCTCCCTTCACATGTGATATACTTCATTATTTGATAACTAACTTCACTCCAGAGAGGAGGCAAGCTTGTCCTTCTAACCTCGTTTTTGTCTTCTACAGGATGCTCCTCAGGCAGAAAAAATGTTTTCTTAGTAACTTGTCCCAATGATCTCTCCTCTTTGCTCCAAGGGAGCCCAAATGGTAGACCGGTAATTCTACTGATGAGCTCAGGTGTAAGTTCTAGGGTCAAACCCCTAAAACTAATTCTGGCATGTGTCTTCGAATGTGGTCTCAGGGACATCAAAAACTCTTCAGTTATCTCCTCATCATAACCCTGAATTCTATCAAAGAAGGATATCCAATTTTCCCTAGTGAAAAGGTCCAACACCTCAGGGTGCTTGTGCAATTTGCTAGAGTTTAAGGGTTCTTTCCTTATGAATCCTTTTGGCATGGAATTGAGTGCTCTTTTTATGTTTTAACTAGAAAATAAAATGCTCAGGTGGGAAGAAAAAAAATTCAATCACTGAAACAAAAGATATCTGAATTTGGTTTCTTCTAAGCCCAAGAAGAAATGTCCTGGGTGCTTCTTTGCAATATCAAATGGTTTCCATTCTCCTATTTTAAATTGTTGCCAACCTGAGTTTGACTTCCTAGTTTTGAAAAGAAAGAATTTTTTTCTACAGAACAGGGGATAAGGACATAGGTTCTTTTCTCAGCACGTAGATAGATATGCATATTCGTTTTTTCACACACGCATACACAGGCAAGCCTTTACTACTGCATGTATCTTTCTTACAGGAGAATTTGAAAAAAAAAAAGGATGGGGAGATTTCAAATGCAAAGAGAGAAAGAAACTGTGTAGACTTAGGGAAATATGTAGGCAGACTTTCACTTTTTTAATGCATAGGCGGACTTCCACTCTCTTTTTGAATCTACTGCCATGTTCAATTCACCACCTTACTCAAACAAATCATGCACAGAGGAGTTTACCCAAGCCTACCTCATTTTGAGCTTGAATTCCGACGAAAATCTCAAGTTTTCTTTCTGTAGAGCCATTCTCTTCCTTTCCTGTAGAACCCTTCCTCTAGAAATGTCCCAGCTCTTGTAGAATGAAACTGTGCTTCCGGTAGAACCTAGTAAGTGAGATATTTTCGAAAATAGGCAGGAAAATGGTGGAGGATGATTGGTTAACTACTCTGGAAGCGGTGGATGTGTACTCCAGTCGAGAACATCTTGAGTGTAGAATGAACGAAGGGTGGTGCATGTTTCAACTGAGTTGTCTTCTAACTGTGGGCGTGATTCGTGGTGAGGGGATGAGGAGGATGAACCAGACCATTGATCCTACATCACAGCCATAATGTTTCTACATGATTTTTGACTGCCATCACCTCCATTTCTCCCGTTATCCATCACCACCACTACCAGTCCCGAATATTTCTTCCTGAATGGACACTCCACACGTCCTAGCTACGCATCTAATTAGCAGTTTTGAATTTAACGGGGCTTGTTTGGATTTCACAAGGATGTGTAGCTAGCCGAGGGTGGCTAGTTGACTAGCCACTGACTCCACTCAATCTAAACCATTCCCATAGTCATGCAGCCTTGAAATATGATTTATGCAATTGAAGAATGAGTTTAGGCACTGACCTGCTTAGTCGCTGCTATGTTATGCAGATTTCAGATTTTGGAACCCATTTCTTCATTTTTTATTGCTTCTTGCACACTAGATGATTAGCCTCGGGCTGTTGCTAATGATCTCACATTAAAGTAGAGCTCCATGTATGTTTCATATGCCATACTTTGCTGTCCCTGTCTCTAGAGTATGTCTTTCAGAGGGATCAGCTGCTACAGGAATCCTGTAGGATTTCCTGTAGCTACTTCTCCTCCTAAAATGCAAGCTAGAATGAGCATGGCTACACTGCTAATGAGGGTCTCGACTGATAAGGAGTCTAGATGGAGAGTATTAGGTATGGTGAGTGAAAAAATGCTGCTTTGATTCGTCATTAAAAATGTTTTCTAGCAGCATGAAGGAAACATGATTTCTGTGTGTTACTGTGCAGGGACATAAAAATGAGTGCAATGGAGGTGTACAGAGATGGAAAACTGGCGACATATGGCAATGGATGGAAGTAGAGAGGTTTACAAGCCTCATAGATAGATTCCCAACCTTCGGCTCCTGTTTTGAGATCGATTTAAGCTTTTCTATAGGTTCTATATGATCTTCCTGTAGAAGATACAAAATTTCCTGTAGAAGGTGAAATATTAGCCTGAATGAGACCAAATATTAGGAAAGGGTAATGGTCATGGAGGAATGGATTGTGAGGGATGCTTGCAGCCTAGTGCTGACCTCTCCCTTTGTTTTATGCGATCCTCCTAAAGCTTGTACTGACCTTCCTGCAACCTGCAATTTATTCAACAGAAATTAGGTTTTTTTTTTTTCTTTTTTTCTTTTTTCTTTTTTAGTCTGAGATAGTTGGCGTGCCTCCAGAAGGTTTTCATCCTCACTGTTTGCTCACGGTGTATCCAAGAGGTTTTCACCCAAGGATATTTTATTCCTTTTTTCTTTTTTTTTCTGTGTTTTTTCTTTCTTTTTTTGTGTGTGTTTTTCTTTTTTTTTTTTCAAGGTGTGGGTGGAGTGGAGATAGGGACCTGCTCCACTACTAGCACTGATTTACCCAGAGTTTCAACAACTCCTACTTAGGAAGTGGTTTCCTATAGATTTTCGATCGATGCCCATTGACGAGTATGGGGATGGCTTCTTCCTCAATGGTCCTAATAAGGACTGAACCATTGTCATTGCATTTCTCCACTGTATATGGTCCCAACCATCTTGTCCTCAGCTTCCCTTTGAAATCCTTGTATCTTGAATCACATAACAGTGCCGAATCTCCTGGTTGAAATTGCTTTTTCTTTAAGGTGCCAGTCATGCCATATCTTTCTTTGAAGTTGGACTACCTTTGAGTGGAGAAGGGCCTGCATTCTGTGTTCATATAATCCATTCAGTTGTAGTAATCTTTCCTGTTGTGCATGGTTGAGATCTAGGTCTAGCTGAGCTACCAACCTCAATGTTTTATATTCAAATTCTATGGACAACAAGGCCTTCTTCCCATAGACCAGCTCATAGGGTGTGAAACTTGTTCTAGTTTTCCAAGTAGTGTTATAGGACCAGGTGGCCTCAACCAAGTGATCTGCCTAATATTTTCTGTTGTTGCTCACCAATTTAGTCAAAATCTCTTCCAAAGCTCTGTTAGTGACTTCCACCTATCCAAGGTGGAAGTTCTGTGCTTAATCTTGTGATGAGTGGGTAGGTCTTCAATCAGGTTGGAGGTAAACTAACTTCGTTGATCTGTGATTAATTCTTTTGGGTAGCCAAACTTGTAGAAGATATTTTCCCTCAAGAACTCCACTAATTTTTCTTCTATTGTTGCCATGATTGCCCTTGTTTCTTCCCACTTGGTTAGGTAGTCCATGCACACAATGATGTAATACTTTTGCTTTGATGGAGGGTTGATAGGACCCACATAGTCCATGCCCCACTTCAAAAATGGCCCGAAAGTTACTTGGGCTTGTAGGGGAATCTCATCCTTTGGAGTTGGTTTCCCCATCCTTTGACATAGGTCACATTGGCTGATGTATCTCTTGACATCTTGATGAAGAGTGGGCCAGTAGTACCCTAACTGTAGAATTTTGAAGGTTGTTCTTTTTTCTACAAAGTGGTCTCCATAGGGCCCATCATGATAGGTTAGGAGGATGTCAAAAACTTCACCCTCCCTGACACAATGCCTCAAAATCTGATCTAGGCCAAGTTTAAATAGGTTGGCCCCAATCCAAGTGAATGGGGCACTTTTCCTCATGATCTTGCTCTTATCTTTTAAGTATAGGTGTGGTGGAAACTGTGCTAAAACCAAGTAATTTTCTATATTAGCAAACCTTGGAGAGAGTACTGAAATAGCAAATAGGTGTTCATCTGGCATTTGATCATACACCGTCCCTTCTTCACCAGTAGGCAAATCTAGTCTAGATAGAGAATTATCAACAACATTTTCCTTACCTAGCTTATCAGCAATGGTCAAATCAAATCGTTGCAATAAAAGTAACCATCTAATGATATGAGCATTTACATTAGGTTTATTCATCAAATACCTAATTGTAGCATGATTAGTTTGTACAAATGTTTGATAACTAATGATGTAGTGCCTGAACTTCTTTAGGGAATGGACTACAACTAGGAGCTCTTTCTCGGTTACAGTATAGTTTAACTCTACCTTGGACAGGTTTTTATTGACAAAATATATGGAATATGGTAGCTTCTCTTCAACTTGTCCTAACGTTGCTCCTATGGCTTCGTTCAAGGCATCTGTATGGATGTGGAAAGGTAGGGCCTAGTTTGGACCTCTCAAGATTGGGGCAGTTACTAGATTACCTTTTAACGCATCCAGAGCCCCTTGACAGTTGTCATTCCATATAAACTCAACATATTTCCCCAAAAGAGAAAAAAATGGAGAGGCTAGCTTACTAAAATCTTTAATGAACATTCTATAATATCCTACTAAGCCTAGAAAACTCTGAACATCTCTTACCTTTTGAGGAGGTCGGACCCTTTGGATGATAGCAATCTTGTTGGGATCCACCTGTAATCCTTGCTAAGAAATTGTATGACCTAGCATGGTCCCTTTAGTCATTAGGAATTCAAATTTTTCAGGACTGAGGGACAGGTTCATTTCAATACACTTGGTTAAAACTTTTCCCAGGTTAGTCAATGCTTCTTGGAAGTTAGAACCATAAGGGGTAATATCATCCATATAGATTTCCATCAAATCATGAACCAACTCAGCAAATATGCTTAGTGTTGCTCTTTGGAATGTGGCAGGAGCATTGCATAACCTGAAGGGAAGGACCCCGTAGGCAAAGGTACCCCATGGACAAGTGAAAGTCGTCTTATCTTGGTCTTCTAGGCTGATTTGGATCTGATTATACCTGTTAAACCCATCTAGGAAGGAAAAGAACTTCTTCCCTGCCAGGAAATCTAACACATGATCTAGGAAAGGCAAAGGGAAATGGTCCTTCTTAGTAGCTTTGTTAAGTTTTCGATAATCTACACAGATTCTCCACTTGCCATTTTTCTTGGGCACAAGCACCAAAGGAGAAACCCACTCGCTGTCAGAGATGGGGTAGATGAACCCTACATCCAGCAACTTTTGCAGTTTTTCTTTGAAAATGTCCTTAAGGGCTGGCTTCATTCTCCTCTGAGCTGACTGACTGGCTTACAATCCTCTTTAATGTAAATATGATGGGTACAGACTAAAGGGTGAACTCCTTTCATCTCCTTATAGCTCCAAGCAAAAACACCCAAATGGTTGTTCAATAACCTATATAGCTCTTTCTCTTGAGATGGGGATAGGGTTGAGTTGATATTAAAGGTTCTTTCAAGGCCAAATTCCACATTCTTAACTCAGAGAGAGGTCGGATCAGCCACACTAAGATCCACTAAAGCACTGGCTTGGGTGTCTTCTACTAACTCCTTTAATGACAGCACACTGGGAGGTGGATTTTGAATCAAATTCTCAATAAGGTCATCCTTGGTTTGAGGAACTCCCCTGCTGGCTTCCACTGTGCACAATGATGTAGAGTAGACTTCATCCTCATCTTCCTCCTCCAACCAGAGAGGTAAGTCATGTTCTAGCAAAGGTTGGGCAGGAGGATATAGGACTAGCTATTTGGACATAGGCCCATTCTAAATGGTCATGCTCCCAGCTCGACAACTTATGTAAGCA
The DNA here is from genome assembly GCA_000404065.3 of Pinus taeda. Taxonomy (NCBI): domain Eukaryota; kingdom Viridiplantae; phylum Streptophyta; class Pinopsida; order Pinales; family Pinaceae; genus Pinus; species Pinus taeda. The sequence continues at coordinate 5,983 of APFE030185426.1, forward strand.
TCTATAATAGCTAACTAAGGCCTTCCGAAAATGAGGCGGTATCCAATGAGTTTTTCCTTTGGCTGAAGGACCAAAAAGTCCACAAGGTACTCCCAAGAATCAATGGAGACCATGACATATTCCACAATCCCCTCGGGGATCACAGTGGAGCGGTCTGCTAACTTTAGAACTATCGAGGTCTTTCTTAGGGCACTCTAAAGGTTGAGTTTGAGCATGGTGTCCTTCGTCATCACATTAATGGTAGCCCCTACATCAATCAGAGTGTGGGGGATTATGGTGCCATTGATGTGGACATCGACTACAGGACTCTCAGGGTCTAGATATTTTGGACAAATTATTTGTTCCAACATCAAATCGAACAGTTGTCATATTACATTGATAGTTGGGGCATCTCTCTTGCACCTACCTGGGTGCCTAAAACAGTTCTCTTTGATCAATTTATTATAGATAGGTACATCTTTTATGGCCTGGAGAAGTAGTATTTTTACACATAACTGTTTAAGTTCTCCTAGAAGTTCAGTCTCTTCTGGGTTTGGTTGCATGATTCTAGCTAGTCTCTCAGGAGAAGGTGGAATGGCTTTGGGTTCACTTTCCTATTTTTCTTCCTCATCCTCCTTAGGAGGAGGTTGGCTATCTGAGAGGACCTTCCTAGATCATAGGTTGATCTCCTGAATCTCCACAGCATAGGTAGGGCATGTTGTCTCTCCAATATATACTTGCTAGGTCTGTCTGTTATTGGGGTTCAGGTTCAGTTGAGCAGGCATCTGGGGTTTTCTTGGAGGAGCAGGAGGTAATGTTTATGGTTGAGCAGATGGTGGAGGCAAAATAGTGGGAGGATAGTTGTATTGGGCCTCCACCCATGTTGAGGTGCATTCCACTGAGGTTGTAGCTGAACATGAGAATGAAACGAATGAGCAGCAGGTTGAGTATGGTATTGACATGGATAAGACCAAGGAGGGGGTGTAGACTAGGAAGGATGGGGAGGGGGACCCCAAGAAGGTATGGGAGTGGATTGGTTGGGGTTGTAATAAGTCTGCGATGTCCCTTGCATCCCCTGCTGGTAAGGTCTGGGTCCGTGTGGCCTCCTTTAGGTCATGAAGTAGAGTGGTTCAATGGCTCCTTTAGCCCCTTGGTACATAGCTTTAAATTTGGGTAAGTTTGGGCACTGATTTGTAGGGTGGTCTACCTCAAAAATGAAACATACCGCTATGGAGTGCAATGGACACTCGTTCCTAGGATACTTCCTTGTGCATCTGGGACAAAATATGGCCAAAGCCCTCTCAGCTTCCTCTTGCTTCTATTGGATTCGGAAGGTATCCATTTGGATGGCAATGGTCTGTCTCACCTCACTTTTAAGGTCTTCCATCTGATTTGAAAACTCATGTTTGGAGAAGGTGGCTCTAGCTGAGATCTGACTCCCCCTACCTCTATTCTAGGCTACCCTAGAATGATTTCTAAACATAGTCTTTATGTCATCATAAGGTAGTTGGTAGATATCTCCCCCAGCCACCAAATGGAGGGTATCTAGAAGGTCTTCAGGGACTCCTCGAAGTAGAACCAACTTCAAAGATTCAGGGTCAAGTGTGCACCTGGCCCTTTTATAACTGAGTTGGAACCTTTCTTCATAGTCTTCTAAAGATTCATCACTTCCCATGGTCATCCAAAATATTTCTCCCTTTGTTTCCTTTGCCCTACAGTAATCCCAATATTTGTTTTTAAAGACATACTGCATCTGATCCCAAGTTGTGATAATGTTTCCAAGTAACCCCATGAACTAGCATAGTGCTACATCCTTGAGGGTAGAGGGAAAGAGTTTCAACTTTTGTTTGTCTTCCGCAGAGTCATAAGTTCAACAAAGGACATCAAACTCAAACAAGAAGGTATCATGGTCTTCAGTGGTCAATCCATTGAAGTGAGGTAAGGTTGAGGGGCTTATGTTTTTCATTTTTGTGTCCCCATTGGTCTCTTAGATGGGAAATGCACCTTCTATTCTCTCCTCATTTCTTATATTGTTTCTGTGTTCAGCCATGGTCTCTAGAGGAATGTTTTCTTACTCTTCTTTTGTTATAGGATCTTCGTATATCTCTAGAGGTTCATCTATAGGTTCTTCTGGATCACTGCCACCAAAGAAGAGAGAAGGGTGACTTAGTGATGTGGTGGGGGTGTTGGGTAGGAATTTTCCTGAATTGTCTCTATTCCTACGAGGCATGAAATGAAATATTTTTGGGTTGATTTCTGTTTTTTTCCTCTGCTTGTACCTGCAAAACTGAAATTGATTGAACAACAAATTGCAACTAACTAAAATAAACCTTGATGGAATGGAAATTGCAGAATCGAAATGAAAGCAGGAAATGACTAATCTATGTTGCTGAAATGAAATTGGAGAATTGAAATGCTAATCTACGCTTGCGGAATTGAAATTGTGGAATTGAAATACTAATCTATGAAAGCGGGAAATATCTAATTTAGGCTTGCTGAAATGAAATGAAAGTAGGAAATGTCTAATCTAATTTTATGGAAATTAAATTGTAGAACAGAAATGAAACAACTACTCTACTCTTGCTGAATTAAACTACTTAGCAGAAGGTTGCGGTAGAAAATAGAAGAAAAGCAGCAATCACAAATACTCTGACACTTCCCCAGCAATGGCACTAAAAATATGGTGGGCTCCAATATTGCAGCAATGATGCTGCAATTCCTAGGACTCTCTTCTTTACTTTTATCAACTCGGTAGTTCGTAACAATCTCGGAAGCGACGGTGTTGTATGCACAAGTACTAGCTCTCACTGCAGGCTGTCACTTGATCAATTGGCACAAGTTCGCTAGGAGCTTAAGAAAAATTCTATGAGTTCTTAGAATAAGCTTTTAACTATGATGGATGAAAGCTAACTCAAAAGATGCTAGTCTACTTGCATAAAGAAGTGGAAAGCTGAAAGGAAATGCAAACCCTAGCAAACACTAGTTTTACTGACTAACCCTACTAGTGCAAGAAAAGAGATGAAGGTTACTGAAATGGATTCCATTGAATCTTAGAAAGGTAAAATGCATGTGTCTAAGCTACTTCTAAAGGAAAATATGGAAAAAGCATCTTTTTGTATTTTTGAGTAATTTTGCAGAATTATTATGCATGTGCTTTAACTATTTTTGATTGTGCAAGGGTTTATTCGCAAAAGGAAATGGATTGGGTGCTTGCAGGAGGTTGGGAAGGTGATAAGAGGGCCTAAGGGGTCCCTAGCACCCTTCTAGAGAATTCCACAACAATCAGATCTCTACAAACTACTCGCATGAACTTTTACAGGAAGTCTACAAGGGTTCTACAGGAAGTTCTATAGGAATAGGCCGAAAGTGGATTTTAGAGGGTTGATGGTGGAAAAAAGGTGGGAAAGTGGAAATGAAGGATGGATAAGGATGTTAATGGGTCTAGGACTTGGTAAATGAAGCTAAGGAGTGATGAAGGTGGTTGGATTTGTTAAAGGATGGAGAGAGCAATGTTGCACAAAAATGTAGAAATTAGGGCAAATTGGGAAAGTGTGGCAAATGAAGGGAAGGAATTTGAAATTAGGGGTTGGAACCGGTTGTATGATGGAGGAATTGTAGGTAGAAATGTATCATAGGTTCTCTACACACTATTTTCCAAAACTAGTCAAACAAAGACTAAAAACCCATAGATCTATCTATTTGACCCAATCTGACCTAAAAACCAGAAACATGATGAAAAAAAGTTTATAGACAAGAAATCATGTAATAGAGCTGTGGAAATTGAGCAAGAACAGATCTAAACATGAAAACACAACTGATATAACCTTTTTCAACTTAAAATCTAACACTAGCAATTGCATTGGAAGGTAAAAACAATGTTTTTGTGGCAGCAAGTATGCCTTGGTCTCAGCTCATGGTCCTAAGGAGGGAGAGATGAGATCAAGGACTGCTTGTTGGCGTTTTTGTAGATATTTTCTATTACCAAAACTATAAAATCAACTTGAAGCATGAAATACTATCTTAATCATCAAAATCAACCTAACTAACAAAGCAAGATTTTAACCTAAATAACAGAACTATTCTATGAATTCAAGAAAAACACATAAAAGTACACAAATGAGGTACTGGCACTTGGTTTGGGCCCAACCCCAAGAGCTAAAACCTCTTAAGAAATCTCAGAGCTGGTGCAAAGTGAGATTCATCTTCATTAATCCAAAATAATAGTCATGTGATAGAACTGTTTACAGCAAGAGCTCGAAAATGAACTGAAATGCAGAGCTGCATTAAAGTGAAAAAACAAACTATTCAATAGCTAAACTACCAAGGCTTGAAGCCTTCCTACTTATGCAACATGAGGACTCCCAACAGTCCTCCTTAACTTTAGGAGCTTGGCTGCCCAAAACTGCAGTTAATTAACCACTTCATTAAACCTACTCAGATGCCCCTTGAAATCATCTTTCGTGGGCTATTGAACTTCGTGCCGATGATGGAGAACTTGAGGAAGGGGTCATTTAGTGTAGGAGAAACCCCTCTTACAAATCCTCAGCCTTGTTCCTTTGTATTTGGCTGCCAACATGCTCATAAATGCCTAATCTTGGTCCAAAAGATGTCCAAAAATCTGCGATAAGCACGTATTAGACTTTGTGGTCAAGTGACTATTCTCATTCATTCAATTAACACAATTATATTCAAAATCTTGCATAAAGTATGAAGAATGGTGGATTAATCGAGAATAATAGGCAAAATGAGCCCATAAAGTTACCCATTTTTGGGTATCATCACAAACAAGAAGAACTATTACAGAAGCTTCAAGCTATCTAGCATTGCTATCCTCCACCGAATGTCAAAATGTAAATGAAGCATGAAAATATGAATGTTGGGTCAAGGCCATGAATAAAGAACTTCATCAAATTGAAAAGAACAATGCTTGGGAATTAGCTCCTAGACCTCATGATAAGAATATTATAGGAACTAAATGGATATTAAAAAACAAGCTAAATGAAAATGGAGAAGTTATTTTAAATAAGGCCAGACTTGTTTGTAAAGGATACACTCAACAAGAAGGCATAGATTTTGAAGAAACTTTTGCACCTATTGTTAGACTTGAAGCCATATGAATGTTTCTTGTTATTTCTAGTTTTCAGAAATTCAAAGTATATGAAATGTATGTAAAATTTGCCTTCTTAATGGATACTTAGAAGAAGAAGTCTATATTGAGCAACCAGATGAATTCATTCTTGGAAATGATGAAAAAATTGTATGCAGACTCAGAAAGGCTCTTTATGGTCTAAAACGAGCTCCAAGAGCTTGGTATTACCGTCTTGACAAATATCTCCATCAACAAGGTTTTTCAAAAGGATCAGCTGATACAAATCTATATACAAATATTGACAATAATAATTTGCTAGTACTTGTTGTGTATGTTGATGATATCATTTTTGGTAGTAATGAAGAATCCATGAGTCGAAATTTTTCTTCACTAATGCAGCAATAATTTGAAATGTCCCTGCTTGGTGAGCTTATATATTTTGTTGGTCTACAAGTTCAACAAAATAAAGATGGTATTTTTTTGTCACAAACCAAATATCTCAAGTAGATCTTAAAAAAATACGACATGGAAGATTCTAAGCCAGTATGTACCCCAATGGTAACAGGATGTAGTCTCAAATCAAATGATGAATCAATAGCAGTACATCACCAATCAAAAGATCCATGATTGGAAGTCTGCTTTATCTAACAAAGACCCGACCAGACATCATGCATAGAATAGGAATAGTTGGAAGATTCCAAGAAAATCCAAAGGAATCACACCTTCAGGCAGTCAAAAGGATTTTCAAATATCTTTAAGGAACACAAAATATTGATTAATGCTATCTTAGAGATACATATATTACACTTCATGCATATACAGATGCAGATTGGGCAGGAAGTGTTGATGATACAAAAAGCACTAGTGGTGGTGCATGTTTCAGATTAGTGTCTTCAGCAAGGAACAAAGTTCAATTGCATTATCTACAGCTGAAGCAGAATATGTGGCTGCTACGTCTTGTTGCGCACAAATTCTTTGGATGATGTAAACATTGCAAGATATTCAGATCACATGTACTCCATGCATATCCATTCTATGTGATAATAGAAGTGTCATCAGTGTTTCAAAGAATCCATTCATGCATTCCAAGACCAAGCACATACCCATCAAATATCATTTTCTACATGAACAAGTGCTTGAACAAAAGGTCAAATTGGAGTATGTTCCCTCCAAAGAACAAGTTGCTGATATATTCACCAAACCACTGCCCGGAGAGACATTTGAATATCTCTGACAAAAGCTAGGAGTAGTTGATGCATCATCCTACTATTAAAACGTATCTGTTTCAAAGAAAGGTGGTTATACGCGAGTTTCATGAAGCGTAGTCGCGTACATACGTTGGTTTCTGTGGATATAGTTGTGTATATGTTGGTTTGAGGAAAATCAATGGGCCAAAATCAGGATGAAAAGAGTCTAATATGGTTAAGTGAATTAAATGTTCTACTTGATGATGGTTACAGTCTGTGGATGACATGTAGAAATATGTGAGCTCTCATAAGTTGTTGATAACTTGATGTATATCTGATTGATGATGATGCCTTGATAGCTCTTCTACTGTATGAAATGATCAAATCTGACAGTGATCATCTAGCACAGGTTCAGGGGGAGCATATACTTCTAATAATGCATTGTTAGCATTACCTTAGAAGATCTCGAAACAAATTCACACAATTGTTTTTTATTAAGGTGGAATAGGTTCATGGGGAGAACATGGTTGCTAGTTTGGATGCTGATTGATAGATGCTACTGATGAAAGTTGTTGCTTTGGTATTTGTTATTTATGTCATGTATATCTTTTAATGAAAAGGTCATGAAAAGACCTATTTTGTTACCCCACTATGGTTGGGAGATGGATATATGTACACGTCATTGATGATAGGAAGGTCATTGATGATGTATGTATAGAGTCATGTTCTTATTTTAGAACATGTTTTTGCAGGCCTTGCTTATATTCAGGGGGAGCATGGGCTCATTCATGGAGCTCAATCAACACACTTCAACATATCAGAGAATTCAGCATGTACTCAGGGGGATCATAACCCTTTTCCCTTGATGACAAAGCAGGAGAGTGACTTGGGGTTGCCATCAAATCCAAAGGGGGAGATTGTTGGCATTATGACACAGATGTTGTCCTTGATGGAAACTCACTCATATGACAGATCAAAGTTCAAATTCACAGAATGAAGAAAGAGAGCTATACACAGGTTCCCCATTGACCCAGCCGCATATACACGTGGGTTAGCAGACCAAAAGGAGCATATAGTGTACACATGCACTTTCATAGAAGGAAAGGCACGTACATGTTGGAAAACTAAGTTTTGGTCTATGGTATTTGGTCCATGGTATTTTGATCCATGGTATTGTCCAAGATATCTAGTCCGAGGTGTTGACCCCAGGTATTTGGTCCAACTTATTGGTCCTAACTAGTTTTGGTCCATGGTATTGAGTAAGGCCTAAGACTATAAAAGGAGGAGAAGATCAATAGATAAATGTACTCAACTATTGAATATCTAATGAAGAGAAAGTTCTAGTATACAGGTTATTAGGTTATGGTGCATAGCTGGATCTGAACCATGGATGAACCTTAGCACTTGATAAAGGATAAGATCTAATGATGGGTCAAGATGTTAAGGCTTGAAGTGAAGTATATTTGTGTGGTTTTGATCATTTATTTCAATAGCTGGTGCATGTTGTAGTCTATAAAGATGATTTGTGTATAACTGAAGTCTACAATTGTTGTAAAGTTTAAATCATCATTTATAGACCTATACGTAGGTTCACTTTAGAAAAGGCATGTATACATGTTGGTTCTACATATCAAAGAAGCGTATACATCTTAAATTTGATTTGCAGATCCATACATAGGTTCGCCTTAAGAAAAGAGCATATGCACGCAAGTTCGACACATGGAAGTAACGTATACCTCAAAAAATATGTTTTAGCTGCTTCTGTTTGCTATTGTTGTGTTTTGGGTTCTCGCTTGGGTTCTAGTTACTGTATTCTGGTTACAACATTCTGAAAAGTGATTGATTGATTCAGTTGTGGTTGGTGCAAAGGAGATTGGTTGATGCAGATATATTTGATGTTTGAATGATGTTATTGATGTATCCACTCTGAAAATTTATGAAATGTGGTCACTGGAAGAAAAGAGAAGGTTGTACATTTCTATAGGCTGGCACCTACGTACTAGTAAACATATCAGCTAGTACAAGGGCTAGGGGGTTGTAGCTCCCTTCCAGGAGAAGCTAAGGAATGAGAGAAGGTTGTAGCCTTCTGCAGGTAGAATCTTGCGTACTGGTATAAGACTGTACTAGTACAAAAATTGTAAAAATAAGTTTCTTATTAAAAGGAAGATAGAGATGATTGGAGCAAGTGGTTTTCACCCACATTGGGTTTCCACCTTATATCTTGTGTTCATGTGTGTGATTGACTGTTCTATTTTTTACTGCACTTGGTTACTGTTTATATGGTTTTGAAGCACTAATTAAATATCAA
>APFE030185439.1:0-21559 GCA_000404065.3 Pinus taeda
AAACCTAAGCATTTTATGATCTATTAAAAATAATTTTGTAACTTTTATTTAAGCGTTTATAAAAAGAATTTACTAAGATGTTATAAAACCTAAACTGTAAACCCCAAACCATAAACCCTAAAAAATGAACCCTAAACCCTAAACCCTCAACCATAAGCATTTTATATCATTTATAAAATAATTTTGTAACTTTTAGTTCAGCTTTTATTAAGGGAATTTATTAAATTGCTATAAACCTTAAACCATACACCCTAAAACATAAACCCCAAAACCTAAACCCTAAACCTAAACCCAAAGCCCTAAACCCTAAACCATAAAGCCTCATAATTTTATAACAATTTAAGAAGTTTGTAACTTTTATTTAAGTGTTTATTAAAAGAATTTACTCAAGTGTTATAAACCGTAAACCATAAACAAAAAAACCTAAACCCTAAACACAAAAGCATAAACCCTAAATCCCAAAACATTGTAGACCATAAACACTAAACCTGAAACCTTAACCCAAAAGCCCAAACCTTAAACCCTAAACCCTAAATCCCAAATCCTAAAACCTAAACCCTAATCATTTTATAATTTTTTAAATTTTTTTTGAAACTTTTGTTTAAGTTTTTATTAAAAGAATTTACTAGAGTCTTATAAACCCTAAACCTTAACCTATAAACCCAAAACCTAAAACCTAGATCATAAAAATTAAACCCTAAACCTTAAGCCCTAAACCCCAAACCATGAACATTATACCCTAAACCCTACACATTTTATAAATGAATTTATTAAAGTGTTATAAACATTCAACCGTAAACTGTAAACCACAAACCCTAAAGCCTAACCCTTAAACTCTAAACTTTAAACCCTAAATGCTAAACCCTAAACTGTAAACCCTAAACCCTAAACCCTAAATGCTAAACCCAAATAATTTTATAACATTTTAAAACACATATTGTAGCTTCTATTTAAGTATTTATTAAAATCATTTACTAAAGCGTTACCAACCCTAAACCCTAAACTATAAGCACCAAACCCCAAACCATAAACCCTAAACCCTAACAATTTTATAACATCTTAAAAGAATTTATAACTTTTATTTAAGTGTTTAATAAGAGGATTTACTGAAGTATTATAAACTCTAGACTCTTAACCCTAAACCCTAAGAAATTTATAACATTTTAAAAAGTGTTTTTTAACTTTTATATAAGTGTATGTTAAAAAAATTTAATAAACTCTTATAAACCCTAAACCCTAAACACTAAAGCATAAGAATTTTATAACATTTTGAAAATTGTTTGTAACTTTTATTTAAGTGCTTATTAAAAGCATATACTAAAATGTTATAAACCCTAAATCCTGAACGCTAAACCCAAAACCCTAATCCATAAATTATAAACCCTAAGAATTTTATGAGTATCTATAATAGGGGAAGACCACACCTAGGTATGTGAGTGTACGAGGGAGAAAAATGTGGTACATGAGATAACCTTCTTGATAAACCTTTTTCCTTTGATTTATTTTTCTTCATAACTCCTCGAGACTCCACAGGATGAATGCATTATGTGTAATATGTAGCAACGGATACATCCTTAAGGTGGAGTGGTTCATTCCTACACCCTATGCCATAAACCATAAACCCTTAACCCTAAACCACAAACCCTAAACCATAAACCCTAAACCTCAAATACTAAAAACTAAGCCCTAAGAATTTTATAACATTTTAAAAAGTGTTTTGTAACTTTCATTTATGTGTTTATTGACACAATTACTAAGGTGTTATAAACCTGAAACCATCAACGCTAAAGAGAAAATATTAAAACTTAAACCCTAAGAATTTTATAAAGTGTTATAAAACCTAAACCATAAACCCTAATCGCTAAAGCTTAAACTAGAAACGTGTAACCCTAAATGCTATACCATAAACTACAAACCCTAAATTTGAAACCCTAAAATCTAAACCCTAAACCCTAAGCATTTTATAACAATTAAAACAAATTTGTAACTTTTAGTTAAGTCTTTACTAAAAACATTTACTAAAGTGCTATAAACCATAAACCCATGACCCATGACCCTAAACCCTAGACTTAAAACCCTAAACCCAAAACCCTAAAACACAAACCCTAAACCCTCATCCATTTTTTAACTTTTATTCAAGTGTTTATTAAAAGAATTTACTAAAGTGTTATAAACCATAAACCCTAAACCCTAGGAATTTTAAAAACCTTAAACACTCTACCCTAAACGCTAAACCCCAAACCCTAAACCCTACATCCTTAACCCCAAACACTAAACCCTAAAGCCCAAACCCCAAACCCTAAATCGTAAACGCTAAGCATTTTATAACATGTTAAGAAGAATTTTGTAAATTTTATTTAAGTGTTTATTAAAAGCATTTACTGAGGTGTTATAAACCCTAAACCCTAAACTCTAAACCAGAAACCCCAAACCCTAAACCCTAAAGCCTAAACCCTAAATCCTAAGAATTTTATAACATTTTAAAAAAAATTTTGAAACTTTTATTTAAGTGTTTATTAAAAGCATTTAATAAAGTGTTATAAAGCCTAAACCCTAAAACCTAAAACCTCATGACAAGTACAAAGATCAAAATTACTTTCGTAGATACTGAACCTACTTACATTTTCTTCAAAACTCCTTCTTAACTACGAAGGTATTTATAATGGTACTTGGTCATTCTCAATCTAAACAATTTATAATAAGAGGAATCAGATTGGTAACCCATATTTATAGCATCATAGTTAGCAACATTGTTTCCATAGTAAGGCCTTCACTCATAACTCTATCTCTCATTATGTCAGAGCACAATGTTGGAAAGTCCAATGATCATAGACACATTAATCATTGCCTCTCAAGGTACATACCCACCCAGGTGTTCGTTGAGTATGAACTTATAGGACTATTCTTATCTTTGGTTCAAAACCCTAAAATAATATGGGTCCTCTTTCCTACTATCGTCTTGGATGCCCTAAATATCCTTAAAGAGCCTCAGATACTAGATGATTACCCAATCCTACATTATTTCTTCCAAAGTAAATACAAGAATGTTGTGCTTAGATATGTCTTCATGGCCTTCACCTAGACTTACGATTTTTAGTCCTCGTTTAGTGCATGACACATGAAATAGAAAAGCACAACTATCACTCCTTTTTAATAAGGGGTGATGTAATCCAAGCTCCCTCTTAGTGAAGGTGGCAGCAGTGGCATTAAAGGCAAAGTAGAAGGTAGAGGAGGAGGTAGAGGAGGAGATAGAGCAGGAGAAGGCATGGAAGGAGATGCTGGAAATGGAGGATATGGAGGCAGAGGATGAGGAGGAGGAGGTGGAGGTAGATGTAGTGGAGTGGTGGTGGTGGTGGTGGCAGAGGATGAGGAGGAGGAGGAGGCAAAGGAGGAGGAGGCAAAGGAGGAGGAGGAGAAGGAGGAGGAGGTGGTGGTGGTAGCGTTAGTGTTGGTGGACATAGAGTTGGAGGAGGACACTAAGGTAGTTGAGGAGGAGGTGGAGGTGGATGGTGTGGTGGAGCTAATGGAGGAGGAGGAAGAGGAGGAGGTCATGTTGTTGGTGGAGGAGGTGGTGGAGGTTGAGTTTTTGGATGAGGAGGCATAGGTGGTGGTGGATGAGGAGGTGGAGGTGGAGGATGAGCAGCAGGAGGAGGTGGAGGTTGAGGTGGTGGAGGAGGTGGAGGCAAAGGATTAGGAGAAAGAGGAGGAGGAGGAGGTGGTGGAGAAGGAGGTGGATGTGGAGATGGAGGAGGAATAGGTGGACATGGATATGGAGGAGGAGGAGAAGGATGAAGGAAAGGAGGAGGAGGTGGTGGTGGAGGTGGATAAGGGGGAGAACAAAGTGGAGGTGTAGGAGGAGGAGGAGGTGGATGAGGGGTTGTTGGTTGAGGTGGTGATGGAGTAGGAGGTGGTGGAGGTATAGTTGGAGGTGGAGGAGGAAGAGGTGAAGGAAGAGGATGACAACAGTGTGGAGGAGGGGGAGAGGTCGAAGAGGAGGAAGAGGAGGATGATGTGAAAGTGGAGGTGGAGGTTGAGGTGGAGGATAAGTGGAGGATGAGGTGAACGTGGATGTGGTAGTTGAGGTGGAGGAGGAGGTGAAGTTGGATGTGGAGGTTTAGCCACACAAGGAGGAGGAGGAAGTAGAGGAGGAGGAGGAGGAGCTGTTGGACAAGGTGGAGGTGGAGGAGGAGAAGGAGGATGAGGAGCAGGGGTTGGAGGAGGTGGAGGTGGAGTTGCAGGTAGTGGTGGATGATGAGGAGGAGGAGAAGACAAAGGTTGAAGTGGAGGAGGAAGTGGTGGTGGTGGAAGAGTAAGCAGAGGAGAAGAAGGAGGAGGAGGCGGAGGCAGAGGAGGTGGATGAGTAGGTGGAGGCTGAGGAGGAGGTAGAGGAAGAGGTGGATTTCGAGGTGGGGGAGGAGGAGGTTGTGGGGAAGAAGGAGGAAGTGGAGGTTGATAAGGAGAAGGAGGAGGAGGTGGTGGAAGAGGAGGAGGAGGAGGAGAAGATGGTGGAGGAGGTCGAGTTGAGGGAAAGGAAGAGGAGGAGGAGGAGGAGGTTGATGTGGGTGATTAGATGATGGAGGTGGAGGTTAAGGTGGACATATGGAAGTTAACTTAAGATTGATTTTTTATGTTCAAGTATTAAACTGTCATTCTCTTCTCCACTGTTCGAAATGAAAGCTACAATTTCATGAATCCAGAACATATCTCTTCACATACATAATATCCTACTATTAAATGATAATTAATTCATTTAGAAATATTTGCTCTATTCACGAATATAGTCATTCAAGTACATGAAATTTCCTTTATGTTTAGATCTGATATCTTGGCTAAGAATTTGAACCATTTATCAAGATCAAAATTTTTCATTTATTTTGTTTAAACCTTCTGTTTATCTGTTAAACACTTACAATTATAGTTTTATTGTCCAATGAACCATTTTTTTGGGAATGACTGGTTTCATCTAATTATCATTGATTTAAAAAGCGTTGGGTTAAATTTAACATTGTTTCTTGAATAAGAAGCTTTATGTTCTTCTTCTTTTATGTTTACTGGAGAAACATAGGATATTAGGAATCATATATATCTTTTTTTATTCTTTTTCTATTCCACATATTTTGCATAATTATTATATTGCATAATCATATAGAGTTGACATGAATATCTAATGTATACTCATATAATATAAATAGAAAAAATATTATAGTATTGTAAACTTTTGATGGAATCACTTCATTAAACATAGTAAGAAGTAAATACATTTTATAAATTGTTCTTATGAGTAAAAATAAATATTTACATTGTTGGGGCCACAAGACAACCAGAACTATTTTATCATAATTAAATATTTTCATTAACGAAGAGAAGGTAAATCCATTGAATTGAAATTGATATACATGCATTTTTTTTAGTGTCATGCATTTTGGGAAAAGCACTAGCTATATAAGGGTTTTCTCTAAACACAAACAACGTCAAATTTCCTTGCAACCAACATCAATTGAAATGGAAACTGACATCAAAACCCTATAAAGAGGAAGCCTTTGATAAGTACTTGAAGGCTAAAGCATAGGCAGAAAAACTTGCATGAATTTTGACCACAAAACAATGTCACAAGATAACCCAAGTTTGTCATAGACTAACCTACACAGAGAAGAAAGGAATTCCTTTGTTTGAATTGGAATCACTTTAAATTAATTAGGCAAAGAACATGATAGAAGGTTTTGAGATAAGTAGAGTCTAACCTTAGTAATATAGATGACATCCTTCAATATGATGCTTTGTTGTAAACGAAATAACATTAGTATTGTACATATATGCTTGTATAAAGAAAAGTTATATTGATATGAGAATCAAGTTATAGTTTAATCATAGAGTAAAAATTCTAGAAAGATTGTACAATATTGGAATGAACTCCATGTATGAAGGGTAGTTCATTTTGAAATCATTGAGAAAAGTAGAAATTTCCCTGAAATCCTTTGAGGAAACCATAACCAACTTATGATACATCACAACCACAAAGTAAGAAGTAAAAACTTACAATAATATACCCAATATGCAAGAATGGCTATACTATAACAAATATAAGTGAATGTAGAGGAACCAAAGACATTGTGATGGATTACTGAAGGATTTCATACATACCACATTTTACAAGGACTCTTTTTCTAAGAGCGTGAGATGGACATAAGTTTTTCACATACATTGCACATAGAATCACATAATCCCAAAACATCAATGTTCTATTTTTGAGAACCCTCATTGAGAGAGCTATATTTAATAGAGTAATGTTCATTCTTTCAACTACTTAGTTTTGTTGAGAATTGTATGGAACTATGTTCTAAATTTTAATCCCGTGCTTATAGATATATTTTTCATATTCATTAGATTACATTATATTCCATTAATGGTATGGAGAGAGCCAATGTGTGATTATGCTTCATATCCAATCCATACATGAAAATATTTAAATGTTTTGAAAGCTTGAGATTTACATTTTAGTAAGTAAACCCATCACATTCCAGTGTAATCATCAACATAATATTTTGTACATTTATTTTCATTATCATAATTAAAATTCATAGGACCGCACAAACCAAAATATATATGTCCAAATCTTCTACATGAATGAGGGGCCCTTGCTAGCGATTGTGAACAAGGAGCAAGTGGCAAATGACTATGCATAGTTATAGACACATATAAATAAGAAAGTGAAAAAAACCATATATATTTAGTATGGTACTCAATTAACATATTTAATGCTTAAAGTGGTCAGGTATAACAAAATAAATGTGTTGAGTTATCATCCTCTGGGAGTTAAATCACCCTCGACGAGGAAGGGACGTGACTAAGTAAAGTGAAAAATGAGATAATATTGACAGATAGTCTATGAGCTCTTGGTAGAATAAACAATGCTCCAATGCAAATAAGGCTACTAATTTTCCACGTAGCAGAGAAATTTATTGGGGGTAATGTTCCAGTTTTTTCAAAATAAAAAATAAAAAATAGTTATCAATTTTGACATTTTTTTTCAATTTATTTTCTCAAAGTTTATACTTTAAAATTATTATAATGTAAAAATAATTAGAACTCTCAATATTTTTATGAAAATATCATTAAACATTTAACATTATGGATATTACAGAGTACTAATACTAGGCAATGTTTATAGCTTTAAAATAACTTTCCATCCTTGAAAGTTTGGCTACTAGATAGAACCCTTTGAGAAGAAAGAAAAAATGATGTCATAGTTGTGCAAAATATAGAAAAGAATTAAGTGATTAAAAGAGAAGATAACATGAGACATTCTTGAATAAAACTAACATATGGGAATAACTAACAAGGAATAAAGTTGTGGGTCATTTAATGTTTGCATGTTGTGAGGCTTTGTGACAGAGTACTCATGAAAATCCTCAACGCTAAGGGCATGTACATTTCATGATACTTTTTTATTTGAAATGATGAAAGACAATTTAGGATGCATAAGTGTAATTATATTATAATTTAGTCAAAGAAACATTTTACTCTTCTTCTATTTCGTTAAAGTTTTTTATGCATGTCCAAGTTTATCTCACCTTCATGGCTTCTTTTGATAAGAAGGACAACTAAGGAATTTGTCATTGTACATATATAATAAAATATCATCATGTTTAGTAGAAGAGTTGCAATAGGAGGTGATGTAGGTGTTACCTATCCTAAACAAGGTGTATTTTTGAACAACTATCTCCTTGTTAATGAAAAGTATTACTTTTCTCATTCAGTGTATATCTATTTTATTATATTTCCATTTATTTTAATGTGTTTCCTAAGATATATTTATTAATTTGACATTGATATCAAAAAATATATTTTTATATTGTATTACCATTCGCTTCCAAATCACATGGAAGGTGTCTTGCATATCTCACATTCATTCAAAGGGGGATTTTCGTGAATAATGAGGTTAGAGAAAGCATTAATATTTCTATAATGGTTTCAATATATTTTGGTTTGTATCCTTTAAATTCTATTCCTAAAGAAATAAATGTGAATGCATTTGAGATTTGCATAAATCTGATAGAAAAACATCTCATAGACTATACGTATAGTGAAATTCATTGCAATTGAACTCAACAACGCCTTAGATTTCAATACAAAGCTTCAAAATTTAACTTGGAATTGATTAGAAAAAAATAAAACCAAAAACAAAACAAAACAAAAAATTAAAAAAAAAAAATCATATTACAAATATATATAGTAATATATATATTATATATATATATATATATTATATATATATATATGTATATTAATAATAAATATTAAATATAAATATTAGTGATTAAAGAAAAATGGGAATACATAATTTACACATCTGAAATACATATAAATAAATTTGTGAAAAATTATTTATGATTCCTTAATTATGTTATGTTGATAGTGTGTATACCTTATAATAGGATTTCTAGAATTTTAATTTAATTATGAATAATCAATAGGTTGATTGCTAGAGATTAAATAATCAATAATTAATATTTTTAATATTATTCATTAATAGAAGGTTAAGATTTATTTAAAATTTAGTTATGATATCTATTCGTTTTTAATTTAATTAAAAAAAATTGTTTCAACATTAATTTCAAATACACTATATATAGAATATTTTGACTATAAAATGATTTATTGTTTTTATTATAACTATTGTGACCATATAATTAAATGGATTGAAAATTGCTATATCCATCAGTCTATGATAAGAATCAAAACGCTAACCCCATTATACATATTGCATTAACTAGATAAAAAAATTCACAAAAGTTAGCTAAACTATATCTTTATTAGATATCATTTTGGGATTCAACTGCGTTAAGTAAGTCATTCACGTATGACCATTTTCATGAGAGGTAGTCGTAACTGACTAAAATGCTTAGCATTTATGGTTTAGGGTGTAGGGTTTCGTGTTTGGGGTTTAGGGTCTAGGGTTTACGATTTGGGGTTTAGGGTTTAGGGTTTAGGATAGAGTGTTTTAGGTTTATAAAATGATTAGGGTTTAGGGTTTAGGTTTTAAGGCTAAGGTTTTAAGGTTTATAACAATTTAGTAAATACTTTTAATAAACACTTATATAAAAGTTACAAAACACTTTTTAAAATGTTATAAAATGACTAGGGCATAGGGTTTAGGCTATAGGGTTTATAGTTTAGGGTTTAGGGTTTAGATTTTATGGTTTATGGTTTATAACACTTTAGTAAATTCTTTCAATAAACACTTAAATAAAAGTTACGAAACCATTTTGGAAATGCTATACAATGTTGTTGAGAGTTTTAGGGTTTAGGGTTTAGGGTTTTAAGTGTAGGGTTTAGGGTTTAGATTTTAAGGTTCATGGATTATAACACATTGGTAAATTCTTTTATTAAAAATTTAAATATAAGTTAGAAAACAATTTTTAAACAGTTATAAAATACTTAGGGTTTAGGGTTTAAGTTTAGGATTTAGGGTTAGGGGTTTATTGTTTAGAGTTTCGGGTTTATGGTTTATAACACCTTAGTAAATTCTTCTATTAAACACTCAAATAATTGTTACAAAACACTTTTAAAATTTATATAAAATTCTTAGGGTTTAGGGTTTAGGGTTTAGAATTTATGGTTTAGGATTTAGGGTTTGGGGTTTGGGGTTTGGGGTTTAGGGTTAAGCGTTTGTAGATTAGAATTTAGGGATTAGGGTTTAAGGTTCATGGTTTCATGTTTATAACAACTTAGTAATTGTTTTAATAAACACTTAAATAAAAGTTACAAAATACTTTTTAAAATGTTATAAAATGCTTAGGATTTAGTGTTTAGGATTTGGGGTTTAGGGTTTAGGGTTTGGGGTTAGGGTTAAGATTTTAGGGATTAGGGTGTAGTCTGTGGTGATGAACCATCCCACCTTAAGGGGGTATACTCATTAATTCTTAGGGTCTATGGTTTAGGGATTAGGGTTTTGGGTTTAGAATTTGGGATTTAGTGTTTATAACACTTTACAAATAGTTTTTAAAATGTTACAAAATTATTAGGGTTTAGTCTTTGGGGTTTAGGGTTTATAAGAATTTACTAAATTCTTTTAATAAAAACTTAAACAAAAGTTTCAAAATACTCTTTAAAATGTTATAAACTGATTAGGGTTTACAGTTTACGGTTTGGGATTTAGGGTTTAGGGTTTAAGGTCTGGGGTTTTGCGATTAGGTTTATAGGTTAGTTTTGAGGGTCTACAACATTTTGGTAAATTATTTTAATAAACATTTAAATAAAGGATACAAAATAATTTTTAAAATGTTAAAAAATGGTTAGGGTTTACGGTTTACGGTTTAGGGTTTAGGTTTTGGGGTTTGGGGTTTAGAGTTTAGGGTTTAGGTTTTGGGGTTTAGGGTTTATGTTTTTGTGTTTAGGGTTTTGTGTTTTTGGTTTAGGGATTATAACACTTTAGTAAATTCTTTTAATAAACACTTAAATAAAAGTTGCAAAATTTTTCTTAAACTCTTATAAAATTCTTAGGGTTTATGGTTTAGGGTTTAGGGTTTAGAGTTTAGGTTTGGGGGTTTAGGTTTTAGGGTGTATTGTTTAAGGTTTTTAGTAATTTAGTAAATTCTTTTAACAAACACTTGAATTATGGTTTCAAAACGCCTTTAAAAATGTCGTAAAATACTTACAGTTTAGGGTTTAGGGTTTATAAAACTTTGTTAAGAGCTTTTAATAAACACTCAAAAAAGGTTACAAAACACTTTTGAAAATGTTATTAAATGATTAGGATTTAGGGTTTAGGTTTTGTAACACCTTAGTCAATTCTTTTAATAAACACTTAAGTAAAAGTAATAGATCATAAAATGCTTAGGTTTTAGGGTTTAGGATTTGGGGTTTGGGTTTAGGGTTTAGTGTTTAGGGTTTAGGTATTAGGGTTTATAACGCTTTAGTAAATTATTTTAATAAACACTTAAATAAAAGTTACAAAAGGCTTGTTAAAATGTTATAAAATTCTTAGTGTTGAGGGATATGGTTTATGGTTTAGGGTTTGGGATTTATAACACTTTGATAAATTCTTTTAATAAGAACATGAAAAAAAAAGTTACAAAACACTTGTTAAAATGTTATAAAATGCTTAGGCTTTAGCGATAAGGGTTTAAAATTATATAAAATGCTCATGGTTTAAGGTTTAGGGTTTATGGTAAGAAATCGCTTGTTAAAATGTTATAAAGGACTTAGGGTTTAGAGTTTAGTCTTTAGGGTTTAGGGTTCTAGGTTTAAAATCTTATAAAATTCTTACGGTTTAGGATTTATGGTTTATAACATCTTAGTAAATGCTTTTAATAAACACTTCAAAAGAGGTTATAAAGAGCTTGTTAAAATGTCATTGAATGCTTAGGGCTTAGGTTTAGGGTTTAAAATGTTATAAAATGCTTAAGGTTTGGGTTTTAGGTTTTAGGGTTTATGGTTTTTTAGGGTTTAGGGTTTTTTAGGGTTTAGGGTTTTTTACGGTTTATGGTTTTTTTTGGTTTTTTAGGTTTTAGGGTTTTTTCGGGTTTACGGTTTGGGGTTTAAGGTTAAGGGTTTAGGGATGAGGGGTTTATGGTTTATAGCACTTTAGTAAATGGTTTTAGTAAACACTTAAATAAAAGATACAAAACATTTTTTAAAATGTCATAAAATCCTTAGCTTTTAGGGTTTGGGATTTAGGGCTTAGGGTTTAGGTTTTAGGATTTGGAGTTTAGGGTTTATAATTTATAAGACCTTAGTAAATGCTTTCAAGCTTTAGGGTTTAGGGTTTAGGGTTTATAAGACCTTACTAAATGAGTTTAGGGTTTATCATTTAGGCTTTAAGCATTAGGATATATGGTTTACGGTTTGGAGTTTAGGGTTTAGGTTTTATAACACTTTAATAAGTTATTTTGATAAACACTTAAATAAAAGCTAAAAATCTCTTTCTAAAATGATATAAAATTCTTAGAGTTTAGGGTTTACCGTTTAGGGTTTACGGTTTGAGATTTAGGGTTTCAGGTTTAGGGTTTAGGTTTTAGGGTTTATGATTTAGGATTTATAACACTAAAGTTACAAAAGGATTTTTAAAATATTAGAAAAAAAATTAGCGTTTAGTGTTTAGGATTTTTAACACTTTAGTAAATTATTTTAATAAACATTTAAATAAAAGTTAAAAATGATTTTTAAAATGTTATGAAATGATTATGGTTAAGGTTTGAGGGTTTGGGGGTTTAGGGTTTAGGGTTTCGAGTTGATGGTTTAAGGTTTATAACACTTTAGTAAATTCTTTTAATAAACACTTAAAGAAAATTTACAAAACACTTTTTAAAATGTTGTAAAATGCTTAGGGTTTAGGTTTTAGGATTTATAACACTTTAGTAAATGCTTTTAATAAACACTTAAAGAAAAGTTACAAAACACTTTTTAAAATGTTGTAAAATGCTTAGGGTTTAGGTTTTAGGATTTATAACACTTTAGTAAATGATTTTAGTAAACACCAAAATAAAAATTTAAAAACGCTTTTTAAATTTTATAGAATACATAAGGTTTGAGTTTTAGGGTTTCAGGTGTAGCGTTTGGGGCTTAGGGTTTAGGTTTTATAACACTTCAGTGAATTATTTTAATGAACACTTAAATAAAAGCTACAAAATGATTTTTGAAATGTTATAAAATCAGTACGGTTTAGGGTATAGCATTTAGGGTTTGGGGTTTACGGTTCACGGCTTAGTTTTTACGGTTTATAACAATTTAGTAAATTATTTTAATAAAAAGTTAAATAATAGTTACAAAACAATTTTTAAAATGTTACAAAATACTTATCGTTTAGGGTTTTGGGTTTAGGTTTTAGGTTTTAGGGTTTAGGGTCTATAACACTTTAGAAAATGCTTTTAATAAACACTTAAATGAAAGTTACAAAATGCTTTTCAGAATTTTACAAAATGATTAGTATTTGGGGTTTGGGGTTTGGGGTTTAGGGTTTAGGGTTCATATTTTAGGATTTACGGTTTATAAGGATTTATTAAATTCTTTTAATACACTCTTAAATAAAAGTTAAAAAAAACTCTTTTTAAAATGTTATAGAATGCTTAGGGTTTAGGGTTTGGTGATTAGGGTTTAAGGTTTAGGGGATATAAGGGTTCAGTAAATGATTTTAATAAACACTTAAATAAAATATACGAAACACTTTTTAAAATGTTATAAAATGGTTAGAGTTTAGGGTTTAAGGTTTAGGGTTTAGGATTTCAGGTTTGGGGTTTAGAGTTTAGGGTTTAGTGTTTAGGGTTTATAATGCTTTAGTAAATTATTTTAATAACCACTATAATAAAAGTTACAAAATGATTTTTAAAATGTTATAAAATGATTAGGGTTTAGGGTTTAGCGTTTAGCGTTCAGGGTTTGGGGTTTAGGGTTTACGTGGTTTAGTGTTTAGTGTTTATGGTTTATAAGACTTTAGTAAATTGCTTTAATCAAGGATTAAAAAAAAGTCACAAAATTCTTTTTAAAATGGTTTAAAATGCTGAGGGTTTAGTCTTTACTGTTTTCCTTTGGGATTTAGGGTTTTGGGTTTATAATACCTTAGAAACTTCTTTTAATAAAGACTTAAATAAAAGTTCCAAAAGACTTTTTAAACTGTCATAGAATGCTTAGAGTTTAAGGTTTATGGTTTTGGGTTTTGATTTTGGGTTTTAGGTTTATGGTTTACGGTTTACGTTTTAGGGTTTATAACACTTTAGTAAAATATTTTAATAAACACTTAAATACAAGTTACAAAATGGTTTTTTAAATGTTATAAAATTCTCAGTATTTAGCATTTAGGCTTTAGGGTTTAAGGTTTCGGGTTTTAGGTTTAGAGTTTAGGGTTTAGGGTTTATAACACTTGAGTAAATGCTTTTAATAAACGCTTATATAAAAGTTACAGACTCCTATTTAAAATGTTATAAAATGCTTAGTGTTGTATAGGTAAATCCCCTCTGCGAACAGAGGCGATCCCACTAGTCTAAATGGGGTCTAGCAACAATTAAACAACGCTAACACGCAGGTTCCTAATTGCAAAGTAAAGGCTAATGATGAGAGCCTACCTAGAATCCAATGCTATTATTCGTAGAAGAGTCGTTGCTTCCGTTCTTTCGCTTCAGCTGGCGATAATCCTCACGATCCTCGTGAACAGACACCTGTACATGCAAAGAACAAGACAAATACAAGCATAAAATCCAAGAAATGCAACTATGTATCAGTCAGAAAGGATACAACTCAAACATCATTATAAAGAAACATGAGTGGAACCATAATGATAGTCGTCTATTATTATTGATAAAGAAAAGAGAATACAACCAAGTTCTCACGTCAAATCCTCCTTTGGTTGGGTGATCAGCAACACATGCCTTGCAAAGCTTATAGGGGATGGGGAACAAGCCTCTCTCTCCTTGATTACTTGGACATGGATCTCGTACTTAAAGATATAGCCTCAAAGGGATGAACAAGGCCTCTTGTAACATGAGCTTAGCAATTCTCAGACTTTGGGGACTTAGATTTGGGTGCTTGAAAAGTAGAATTACTAACTAGCTTGTCAAAGGGAAAAGAACAAGCTTATATATAGGTAGGAGGAGTAGATAAGACCATCCACCTAATTTATGGGATTGTCCTTATCATTTGGAAGCTTCCATGAGAGGTGGAGAACTACTTCCCTCCTTGGGAGATATGAAGCCCAACTGAACTAACTCAAACTAGAATCAGTTCATGGATAGGTTAGAAGGAACCTTTGGAAGTTTGTTTGTTAAAAAATTTACCCAACTGGGTTGGTGCTAGTGCGACTCTGAGACATAGCGCTAGCTGGTGCGCCCTCTCTGGAGGATTTCCCTCATTGGCGCGAGTGATACACTGTGGAACAACGACAATGGAAGAAGAGGTATTTTTATGGGTATTTTGCAGAAGGTTTCTTTAGGGCATATGTAGTACATACTCTAGGGGATACAATGTAGGTGTTTTCAAGTTATGTCACTTCTCACAGGTCCCAGAATAGGTCCTCCAATGTACGGGAGAAGGGGTAACAGGGACGGTGACAAAATACTGGGTAAAATATGCCCCCTAAAGCATGAAGCCCGAGAGAGAGAGAGAGGGGTGAAATGCTTTACAAGAACATGGTCGACTGAAAACACGGCCGCCGGAGAACCTGCACGATGTACAACTGATATCTCAAGTACATGATGTACATGGTATGGGCGTAGCCATCGATAGCAGAGTACATAAAAATCTGGATCCCAGGTATGGACGCAGCCATCCGATGAGGATCAATGAAATAGACTCAGGCATGGTCGCAGCCATCCAGTGAATGAGTCATGTAATGATTATAATAATCCACAAAATGCAACCTGGATCTCAACAGACAAAATCCAGGGTCTTGCACTCCAACTCGACCCAAACAAAGTACAAGTTCAAGCATGTGAATATAGGAGTCGAAGTCAAGCATGTGAGAACATCGTCTGATTACCAGTCAATGATGAAAACTGTTAACAGACGCGAGAGGTACCACCAATAATGACAATGGTCCTCAAGGTACTATAGGTACAATCCACGATGTGCGAATTAGTGAGTCGATGTCGAACACTCGTAGAATCATCCGATCAGAGGCCAATGATGAAAATCTCACGTCGAACACGTAGAACCTGCCATTGAGGCATGCAGGCTCCAAGGTACGTGAAGGGAGTCTCTAAGTCAACTTCCTGGATAATGAGCTGAAGACGACGGGAAGTGACCTTGATTGAAGGTGGGCCATAATGCTTCCCACATCATCGACACGAGACAGAGAAGGATAAAATGTTTTGTGTGAGGTATCAGAGGGAGGTTGAGTATTCTGCACAGGTCAACTTCTCTTGAACATATCGGCGGCACGACAGTGGACTCGGCAGTATTTGACATCAAATGATCAAGGGTCATGGTGACAAGGTGATGAGCAAATGAATGGTCAAACAGGATAACCAAAACCCACGGAGGCAGGTGTGAAACAAGATGAGATGTCCCCACCCAGACATGAATGCAAACAAGTGCCATGTTCAAGAGCGACATACTGTCGACACGACTATGATTACGGTTCCTTTATTCTCCCACTATTTCTGGCGAGTACCCCGGTTATTTTTGGATGACAAGCTTGATGGGGATAGCATATGCTTGAGAGGCGTCATTTCGACAGAATCCGATGTCATTAAGTTTTAACGAGTCTGACAAAGGAAGAACTTGGCGTCTTTTCATGTTTAGAGAGTTTGAAAAGACAACGAAAAGGAAACTCCAGGGGTCTCCCTTTTCGAAAAGTTGTGTCTCTCGAGCCCGAAAAAGTATAAAACAATGCTTGAAAGAACTGCCCGATCATTACGACCAAGTACTTTTCATAAGTAGTGACTCTGATTTGAAAAATTAAAAAGCGATCAAAACCACGTCGCTTTGTGACCGTTAACGAACTGGAAACGACAAGGGTCTGACAATCTTTTCATTTCTAAATGGTCAGAAAAGGGTTTAAAGACGACCGCCTCTCATTACCGTTTAACGAGTTGAGGGGACCAACTCGGCATTCTTTTCACGTTTAGAGAGTCAGAAAAGAGAAAAAGATGACTCCAAAAGTGACTTTTCTTTCGTATATTTACCAAGTCCGAAAAAGTATAAAATACAACTCGCTTCACCACCAAAGCTGCACAAACACCTGTCGCTGGACAAGAAATCAACGTAAAATCCATTTTCGACATAAATATTCATAAAAATATTCATAAAATGACTTTTTAAAACCTATGTAGGGGCCAAAAAGTTATAAAATGGTGAAAATGGTAAATAAAAATTACTTTTCACTTTTTACCTTTGGAGAGCGACATTAGGGCTTTTGGAGTGCGATCTTCAGTTGGCGATTGCGACAAATCTAGTGGACCATTTCGAGCACCGTCAGTGTCAGGTAAGAGGTCTTGTCCTTAGCTCCATTTTTGTCCATTTATAATTTGTTTTTAGTTGAATTTTCATCCCCTATGGGGAGGATTTTGAATTTAGGGGTTGCGCCCATTGGGGCGGGTTTTGGGCACGGACCTGTGCCAATGGGGCGATTTTCCCATAGGGTGCGCGCCCATGGGTGCGACTATTTTAGAAACAGTCGTGCCAATGTTCGCCCGTATTTTTTGGCAAGTTTTAACAAATTCAAACCCTTTTTACCTACATTTTCAAGTTACTTGAGAGTCTAATTCACTGTTCTGGCTTGTGTTTGCAGGGAAATCCACAAAAATGGTGATTGTATGGAAGGAACAGGAACATGACCAAGTGGACACCTTGGTCTTAGTGGATGAGGATTGCATGGAAGCTCTCAGAGCGTGTGGGCTCAAAAAATATTTCATGCTATCCTATTTACGAATTCAGCCAGAGCTCTTGCAGTATCTGATCAACTTGTGGGACGTAGAGGAACAGGTGTTCCGGATACGGGATCAGGTGCTGGAGTTAGACGTGTCTGATGTCTATTTCTTGAGTGGATTTTCGCGACGAGGGCCAGTGACACGATTGACTAGGAGTAGGCCATCTGGAGAGAAGATGGATGAGGTGGAGGCTCGAGTTTGCCCAGAGGAAAAATATGGGTAGGTCAGTTCGAAGGTGGATATCCCCACCGTTGAGGACCTGGCATTGAGAGCATGGCTATTCACCTTCACACGCACTGCGGGGGCACAAGCGCCCCACAAAGCTATGAAGAACCACCTGATATTAGCGACAGAGTGCCTTAGCCTGACGATCTTCAATTGGGCGTCAGCTGTGACAACAAATATGAAGAGGCAGCTGACAAAGGCCAAGCGATCCAAGCTGCAAAAGTTCATGTATGGTTCCATCTTGGTGACGTTCTTCTTGGAAAGTTTTCCAAGCTTCTAGGGCGAAGGGGCCTTTGTAGCAGATCCAGCACCTCGAGAGCCGAGGATGGCTCAATGGGCAGCACTGATGCCGAGAGGGAGTGGCGGCCAGCATATGTCCTTTAGACCTGAGTTTTTCGGGTGGCTTCGCTGCCAACTGATAGTGGTGGAGGACTGGCCATATGCGGGGACAGAATTCACCGGAGACCCTGACCTTCCCTTACCGGAGGGAGAGGACTGGCATAAGGAGATTAGTACGTCCTCATTTTTTATTTTGCGTTTTTATGATTTTTTTTGTGTTAGTACATGCTCGTCCTAATAACCTTTATATGCATATGCAGATGTCGGCCCAGAGCATCCAGCTGGCATGTCTCCCATTGTGAGGAGACACCCAGTAGCAGCAAAAGCAGGAGCAGATCCTCAAGAGGAGGGTGGTGACAGAGGGGAGCTCATCTAGAACCTCGAGGCCATCACTCGAAGGATTCCAGATTACGCTCGGCTAGCGGATGTCCCGCTAGCGTACCAAAGGCACACAGTGGGGGTGCCGACTCCCATCCACCGGCTCCTGAGGCGCTTAGTGCGAGCGGTGACGTGCTACCATGAGAACCACCGAGACTAGATACCTAGGCTTTTCCTTTCATGCATATTTTTTGAGAGACATGTTGTCTCCGGATGTATTCAGACAAACATGTACTATTTTTTTATGATGCACAGGGTGCAAACATTTTGGAAACAGACAGATTATATATTTATATATATATTATATATATATATAATATATATATATATATATTATATAACATATGTATGGTTTATTGTACTTTATGCTTCTTTGGTGTTTAGTTTTAATTACATGTTATGCAAATGCCTGTCCAACACATATTAGCTAATGCATCGGTTAATGTATTAGTCATCTTGGATAGTTGATAAGTAATGGAATCAAAATCCCCTTTCTAATAACTTAACACGTAAATACAACCTTAAAATCCGATGATCTTTGACGGAATAACGCCCGTTGAGTTGGTGTACTACAAGCTGAGAGTCCAAGTTCACAACCAATGTTCAAATGCCGAGGTTAATCGCCTCAGCTAATAATTCACTCACAACACTATATTTAGCAACATTGTTTGTTGTACAACCTAGACAAACCCCTTGAATGTCTACTAACTCACCTTGAGGATTGTAGATCACCCATGCCGCAGATGACAAGCTGCGTGTACTGCGGGAAGCACTATCAGCGAAACCAACGTAAGGCGATCCAGACATCTGTCCAAGAAGCAAAAAGACACAATAAGCGGAAATCATGCTGACACACCAAGACAAAAATATAAAAAAAATGCACACACAACACACTTGCTGAAAGCACATGTATATACAAAAAGAGAATGCCTCGACTCATGCATAGTATTTTTTCAGATAAAGCCCATTTCAGGGCTTATGCAGGGGATTGCCTTCATAATCAATAAGCTCGTAGCCACCTTTTTGCAAAACGCTTTTCACAATGTAGGGCCCGTGCCACATAGGCTCGAATTTTCTTGCCCCCAGCTTATCGTTAGCTTGATCATACAGCAGTACTAGGTCTCCCTCAATGAAAGAGCAGGGGTTAACAGTATTTTCGAAGTGAGTTTTCACTCGCTTCTTCTGAGCTTCAATAGCTAAGGAGGCGAGACGATGAGTCTCGTCTAGCCGCTTTAAGTAAAGAAGACGCTCTTCTACTGGAGTAGTATCAGGGAGCAATTTCACGGCTATCTTTAATGAAGGAATATCACACTCAATAGGAAGGGTCACCTCCAGTCCGTAAACTAACTGAAAAGGAGTGAAACCGGTGGCGTCCTTCATGGAGGTATGGTAGGCCCACAAAGTAGAGAAAAAAATTAGATGCAAATTGGACTTATGCATGCCAACAGTTAAGCATCGTGACCAAAACCTTGTTCACAGGTTCCACTTGACCGTTCACCTGAGGATAGTACGGGGTCAAACTATCATGCCTAAGGCCCAACTTGGTTTCTAACTCGGTCATCATGTGATTACGAAAATGCTTTCCGTGATGAGTGACGATGGCTTGGGGTACTCCGAACCGCGAAATAACATGGTTGAACAAAAACTACGTCACGGTGTGACCGTCTTCAGACAATGTAGGCATCACCTTGGCCCATTTCGTGAAATAATCGACAACAACGATGATGTACCCATGCCCGCTGGCTGAGCAAGGGTTACAGGTCATATAATCAATGCCCCATTTGGAAAAAGGGCCGACGGTTACAACGGGGTGCAGTGGAGCAGGGGATGCACGCATCTTCTGTTGGAAAATCTGGCACTCATGACATGAACAGACAGAAAGAATGCAATCCTTAAAAATGGAGGGCAAAAAATAGCCAGCACAGAGGATTTTCTGTGCGGTGGCATATCCAGACATGTGACCACCACATGCACCAAAGTGGCAGTCATTCAAAACTCTCTCTGCTTCTTTGAAAGTCAAGCATCGACGAAGAACAAAATCAACACCGAGACGGTACAGGGTGTCCCCAACGATGCGACATGGTTGGGCTTGATGTCGGATCCGTCGGAGAGCATCCTTGGAGGTCTCAGGACGGAAAGAGGATGTTTGAAAGTAGACAATAATATCCACGTACCAGGGATCGAGGGTGCTAATGAGGAAGAGAGTTTCTTCTGGAATGGAATCCTCTAACTGAGAGGAGGCAGCAGTAGATGGCAAAGAACACAACAACTCAGCGAAGACAAGTGATTTCTTAGACTTGGCAGCAGTAAATTCCAAGTCAAACTCTGGGAGGATGACTATCCACTTCGAGTATTTGCCCCCCAGCAACTGGCGTGACAAAATGTAGGACATAGGGTTGCAATCGTAGATCATTGTCATGGTACAAAACAAGATGTAATGACAGAAGCATTGCATAGCGCAAACAGCGGCTAGTGCCAACTTCTCGACATAAGCATATCGAGATTCAGTGTCTAACAAATTGTAGCTAAGATAATAGATAACGTTTTCAGTGCCATCATCGTCATCCTGAACCAGAACCATAGCAATGGTGGTGTTAGCAGCGGCCAGATACAATGTGTAATCACGATGATAATTCGGAGGCCGCAACAAAGGGGAAGAAACCAAAAGAGTTTTAAGATGTGCAAAAGACTCTTGAGCTATGGCATTCCATCGAAACGGGGTGTCGTGCTTGAGTAACCACGTGAAACCCTTTGCCACTTCGGCATAATTTGGGATGAATCGTCGTAAAAAATTTGCTTTACCCTGCAAACTCTGCAGTTGCCGCAAAGAAGCAGGGGGAGGAAGATTCAAAATGGCTTCGACTTTAAGGGGATCCAAGCGGATGCCCTCTCGGGAGACGATGAACCCGAGAAGTCGACCAGATTCTACGCAAAAGACACATTTATGCGGATTAAGTCGAATATTATAGCGTCAACAGAGGAGAAAAATTTCGCGAATATGTGACGGATGGTCTTGGCGCTTAGTTGAATGTGCAAGAAGGTCATCCAGATAAGGTTGTACGATGTGTCAGATATTATGAAAGGCGTAATACATCGCACGTTGAAAAGTGTCTCCGGCATTTTAGAGACTAAAAGGGAGCTTTTTATACGTGAAAGTACCCCACGAGCAGATAAAGGCCGTCTTGTCTTGATCGGCAAGCGCGATATTAATATGGTTGTAGCCAAAAAACTTGTCCATGAACGAATATATCTCACTC
>APFE030185443.1:0-14282 GCA_000404065.3 Pinus taeda
ATGAAAGGGTCTACACCTATTAGACATAGGTGTCGGTATGAGAGGTCTATCATCCACAAACTTTGAGTAATGGTTTGGATCGATTTCACTCCTAGTGAATCTCAACTTCATCAAACAGCTATCAATCCTCTCATACTATGCCCGAGGTGTTTTTCTTTAAGCCATAGAGGGCTTTCTTCCACCTGCATACATGAGATTCCCGACCATGAATCTCAAACTCCTCTAGTTGTTCCAAACCTATGGACTTGCTACATGAGGGGAATGACCCCATCATAAGATTTTCCTTTAGTACATTTCTCACATGTACCTTCATGCTCTTTTTTAATTTAGGCATTCCTGTCACCATCTGACTTACAAACCTCCAGTGTTGTGTCAATGGACATGGTCCCCAGTGGACTTCCAACAACTTGATACAACCCTAAACTCAAAAACATTTTTGAAAAATCTATTTTCAAACATGTACCTTTCCATTAATGAGTGCCACCCTGAAATTTTTGACTTCCATTTCTGAGATGGACATCGGGTTCTTCTTGCGATCAAGTACATAAAAGTGATTCTGGGGTTCTTTGCTTTCTTTGAAGAGACGACCATTCCCTTGATGACTTGCATTATCAATAATTTCTTTGATCATTGAAGATGTCCTTGGAATGATTGTTATCTTCATCAAGAGATGTGTCCCTGTCCTTTGGACACTCCTTCGCATGAGGGCGAAACTTATTGCAATCAAGGCATCTAGCTTTCCTCCCACTCTTAGATTCGAACTTCTCAATGAAGTGATCTTTAGATGGGCCATCAAAAACATCAACTACACCCTTCTAATAATATGCTCTACTCTGACTTCACCCTTTGTGAACTTAGAAGAGAGATGTGGAACCCATTGATCCTTTTGGCTTGTCCTTATTGTCTTCGGTGATTGCTCTTTCACTCTTGCTTGGGCATTATCTTCACCTCAGCTCTGATACCATGTTAATTTTAGGTATGTTCTATGCTAAAGCAAATTATTTAAATTTTCATAGTTAGCAATCACATCAACATTAAGATAAATTGTAGATAGAACATAAATATAAATTGCAGAAGACGAGCCAAGACAAGAGGACACAAGATGTGGTGCTATCCAGGGACAAAACCCACAATGTGGGGAAACCCTTGATCAAATCTTCTTTTATGTTCTTAAAAGTTCAGCAGAGGAAGTGAGAGAGATAGTACAATTACAATAGAAGTCAACACTTTGACTTATTTAGATCAGAGCATAGATCATCTCCTATAACGATGAGATCAATTGAAGACATTTTGCTTCAACTGATCTTCCAAGGTGATGGATTCACCTATCATAGTGTTGGATATTTTCCATTTGCTACACCTTGACGTGTAGCACCATCATGTTGCATCATGTATCATCATGCTGCTCATGATCACTATGTTTCTTATGATCTTCATACATCATGCTGCCCATGCATCATGTTGCCCATGATCTCATCTATCATGCTGCCCATGCTCATATCATCATTCATTATCATGTTTCCCCATTTATCGTCATACTGCCCTTGCTAATGTGCCCATCATGCAACTATCCCTCTATTGCTTCATCATGATGCAACATATTCCTTTTGTTGTTTCATTATACAGCCATATGCATATCAGCCTTAGCTGCTTGCTATGGCTTGCAACCTAGCAAAGCAGCTAAGCTATAGTTGCAGTCCCATTATGTTCTGCGTATAGAGTTTGCTATGATGTTTCCATGAGAAGCGTATATTTCATACACAAAGTATCACCGTCTCATTGACCAACGTATATATGAACTCATACATAGCGTATCACTGTCTCATTGACCAACATATATATGAACAACGTATCTATGTCCCATTGACCTGTGTATGTATGTTTCATTGAATAGCGTATCTATGTCTCCATGAACTGCATGTGGGTGCTTCATTAAATAATGTATCCATTGCTCATTGACCAGTATATATGT
The DNA here is from genome assembly GCA_000404065.3 of Pinus taeda. Lineage (NCBI taxonomy): Eukaryota > Viridiplantae > Streptophyta > Pinopsida > Pinales > Pinaceae > Pinus > Pinus taeda. The sequence goes on from APFE030185443.1 coordinate 1,973, forward strand.
CTTCATACATAGCATATCACCGTGGTAAGGATCCTTCCAACTGCGACTTCACCATATTACTGCAGCTACCCTTCATATTACTGCGGCTACCCTTTGTGACCTGTTTGGACAGCGTATTAGTATTTGCATTTAGGGCTGCATAGGGCTATAGTTCATCACTGAGTTTAGACTATGGCAAGATATCCCTTAACTGCGGCCGTGGATAGACCCTTCTTCTTGCTGCGTGTTGATTTTGCATTTTAGATCTAGGGCATCATTTGCACATAGGCTAACGTGTCTGTTATGTGATTTTTCTTCTCCAAAAACCCAAGACATGGAGAGGAGATCACACATGAAGATGATGAGTATATAAAATTATTTCAAGTCCTCTATATTTATACTAAATCATGGATGATGAATAGACACGTCTATTAGGCTTCTAAGTCTAATCAAGTTTTTGGTCGGCTTGATAATAATTCCAGAATCAAAATAAATGGATATCTCCATAAATACTTATCGGAATCGGATGATCTTTAGATCAATCCTACACCTCTAGATGAGAGGGATCGAATAAAAATATTAGCTGCCATAAATAAGCTGACCCACACGGAGTTTGGACCTAGTTGCCAATTTTAACAACAACCAAACACAAACATCAAACCAGGTACCAAAAAAATAGGTAGAGTCCAAGAAGGTTGAAGCAGAAAATGTACAAGTATTGATATATCATATGAGGAATACATGGTTGAAGTAATATTGGAAGATAAACAACAATAGCAGGTGCCACAACATGTATCAGATACCAATAAGGCTCCATTAGGTGGTGAATTAGATAAAGATACACTGTTGGTTAAAACTTTAGCATATCACCACCCACATCACCCTACAAGGAAACAACCAACACGATGGCAGCAAATTAGTCACAAGGAAAACAAAAATTGCATGATAGATAGAGAGGGGTGATGATCCACTCACAACATATCAACACAAAAGAGCCACCAGGGTCAACTTTCATCTCAAGTGAGTGAGACACCAGCTATATCAAGGGTTCACCTTTCTCTTGGATGGCTAGATGTGCATGCATGGTACTTGGAATACTCTTTTGAGGAGATCTTATTATTTTTGTTCTTCGTAGGTTTCGGGGATGAAACATGTTTAAGGGGGGTGGAATGTAGTATACCTAGTGAGGATAGTATGGGGTACAGAGGGAGGTACCCAAGGGAATAATGTAATTATGGAATGGGCCATAGTAATAAATAAAGAGGTTAACCCATATCATTTAAGGGACCACAAGTAGTTAGAAATAATGTAATAAGCCCATTGTATTACATAGATGGTATTGAGGGAAACATGGTAATGACCCATGGTATTGTATGTGTGAGACCTATATAGAGGCTTGAGACTTCCCATGGAGAGAGGTGAAGGAATATTGTATGAACAACCATATGAATTGTGGATTGTTCTCCTTCCTTAAGGAGTGAATGTATGGTGTTGCCCTACCTTAAGGGTTTTGATATCAATAAAGAAGCATTTATATATTCAAATCTTATTATTTCTTGGGTATATTTGTATTCTCATATATTTGCATGTCAAATCTATAATAGTCTCCAAAACCCGCGTAATTTTTTCCCTCAAGCATTTCAGTTACCCAGTCTGCCTTGCATTCTGAAACTACACAGATGTGTCCTCCGAGGGCCTCATCCCACATCATTCAATGCCTATTGAAATTGTGCAATTGTGTCTCTAAGTGGCCACGAAGAAGGATGACATTTTCTCAAGGAACTGCAGAGAAAGATAAGGAGACCAAGGAACTGAGGGGTATGATAGAAGATCGAGAAGGCATGAAGACCCCATCTAATGCATAACCCTTTGGAGGGTACGTATGGAAAACAAAGCACATCTTTTGAAACACACCTCTTAGTGTAGCATGAAGTACCACTTATCATTTTCATATCATTATGTCTTCAATGACATGCATGGTTGGAAGGCACAAGTGATGTGTTTATCCTGCCAAAGTCTATCATCGGAGCCACACTTGTCATAAGATGCCACAAAGGTTGTTTCATTAAGTGAAGTATGTTTTAACATGTTTTGGATCATCTATGTTGTATCACTAAGTGTTCAATTGTGTGATCATAGTCAAATTCTATCACTATTCACATCGGCTCCATTGATCCCACACTTAGCCAAATTTCAGAGTCCCCCTAGCAACCTAGCCTCATCCAGCTTTCTTGAACTACACACTTTACACTGCAACCTTCAATATTTTTCCCTTACCTACTAGAACTATGCAATTCGCAAAAAGCCTAGCCTCCCTTAGCATCCAAAACTATTTGGTTGTTACCTCCACTGTCCTTCCCTCAACCGGAACCCAGTATCTAAAAAAACTACGCAATTTTGTCCTTCAGGCATCTCAGCTATCTAGTATGTCTTGCATCCTAAAACTGTGTAGATGTGTCCTCCAAGGGCCTCATCCCAAAATAGTCACTACCTGTTGAAACTACACAAATTTGTCTCTTAGTAGCCACGAAGAAGGATGACATGATCTCAAGGAGATGATGAGAAAGATAAGGAGACCAAGGAACCTAGGGTATGATAGACGATCAGGACTACATGAAGACTCTATATGATGCATAAACCTTTGTGTGGTAGGTATGAAAAACAAAGCACATATTTTGAAATACACCTCTTAGTGTAGCACGAAGGACTGCTTATCGTTGCCATATCATTATGTCTTCATTGACATGCATGGTTGCAAGCACTGAAAGTCATTCCATGTGTTTCCTCTAAGTGTCTTGCCCTCTTTCCCTTACTGGATCAATTATCATCTTTTGGCATGTTTCCTTGTTATGTCATGTTCATGAGCCTTTCTGGTGACCTTGAAGGTTGGTCTTTATGTATACAAGTTTTTCTAGTCATGTAAACACTTGTTGCACTCATACACAAAGTTTTAAGCAATGTCTCACAAGTGTTGTCATGGTTGTCCTAAAGTCTACATGGAGTTTCATACTTCTCGCTTTTAGTTATAGACGGTCTCATAGAGTGTAATGCTTTGTCTTGTTGTTCTGACGTTCTATGTTGTCATTTCGTCGAAGTATGCTAAGTGTGTGATCATAATGTTAAGTTCCTCATGAGTTCACTTGCCTATCACACTTAGCCATTTTTCTGAAAATCCTTTAGACTAGACAACTCTGTTTCACCAGACCTCGAATGTGCTACATATTGGATAGTCTCAGCCCTAAGGAACATTGTTCTGCTACCTGGAACTCTGGCGTGAACAATCACTTTCCCCCAGGCAAAATGCACTACGTAATCCCATAGCTCAACAAACTTCCTTCTGTTAGCACTCCTCAGTGCCCCAGGGCTGATAAAGGAGACTGATGAAGGTAACCTCAAACCAACCTTTAGATCTGGTAGCTATCCCTACCAAATCAGAGAGGGCTCTCTCAAGGATCTCATAGCTAATGAAGTGACTGGAGAGGAAATCATATGTTAGGCTAGAGTTTGGTAGGAAAACTAGGGAGATGAAGGGAATGAGTGTAAGTAAATATTAGGGAGGTAGGTAGGGTGTGGGTGAGGGTAGTAGAGCAAGGAAACTTGGTATATTACCACTGCAACGAAGTAAAATCACTAAGAAAACAAAAGTGCAATGAAACTGTAGGTGAGGGATTTTCACTACATTTCTAGGGAAGTCGATGAGTAAAGGAGGTCACAGTTATTTACTTACTTTCCAAAAAGATGTTGGAACATGGAAATGATGATGAGAACCCTTGTAGATTCTTATTTAACCTGCAATGCCAAAAGCGTAGCGAGCTGCCAGAAGCGAAGTGTGGGAGGAAAAAAATGTATTTTGAGGATGAAATTCGATGCTCTAGTGGCTAGGATGTAGTTTTAATGATAGAGTGATGCTTAATAAAGGTGGAATGAACAATAAAAATTCTTGGGTGTTATTCTTATAAGGTTGAAATCAACTTTGTTTCTTAGGTCATTCAGTGAAATCACCTGAATTTTTGGAAAACTGACTGGTAGGATTGTGTGAAGCAACTTGTCACTTTATTATGCAATGTTACATCTTTATAAGGAGGAAAAAGTACCTTAGAGAACTCTTTGAACACTTTTTCCCTGAATACTACTCCCATAATGGTGACATGAGATGATGGCGTGACTTCTAAATGATAATGATGATATGGCCTAATAATGGCAACAAATGGATACCAAAAACCATGATTTGGACCTTTAGACCTTTGCATATGAATGACCATGAAATGATGACTAAGGAATGATGCCCAAGACACTCTATTGGTGACCCATCACAAGGAGTGATGACAAGACCATGGTAGTATTTATTGACATTGAGTATGGAAGGAGTAGTAATGACCTAGGACTGACCAATGATCAAATTTTATTTGAAAATTTATTTGAAATCATAACAATTTGACCTAGGACCCTATCAACCATATTGAAAGAGTACATTTGATCATTGGTGACTCATAGACACTAACAAATTCCTACCTAGAATTACATAGAAGTTGCCTCAAGCCTGACCTGAACTACATGTTTTGCAAGATCATTCATAAAGCCTCCTCCTTTCCTACTAGAACCCTGGATTGCGCAGAGAACCCGCCTTGCCTTACCTCCCAAAACTATGCAAAAGTGTCCCCCAGTGTCCTCCCTCATCCAAGACTCACTGATCTCCAGAACTATAAAGACATGTCCTCCTAAATCCCTATGATGCCCAGTACAACCTTGCCTATGAAAACTATGCAGAACTGCCTCCTAGGGTCCCATATTGCAGCAACCACTGGTTGGACCAATTGCACAATCCTATCTACCAATGGCCTCTGCACAATTTTCCCCAGAAATGAATATTGTTCCAGGAGTCATTAGCCAAGCTTGAGTTGTGATCTACGTAGTCTTAAAGACTAGTCTCCCTCCGTGTCACCTGGAACTACACAATCCACAATTACTGGGCCCTCTTTCCCAGTCTGTCACATGTTTTGGGCTCAGTCCATGGATAACAATGCATCATCTTAGACTAGGGAGTTTTGGATTTGATTTTGTCCCATCATGAGTGAATTGCAGGGACATGTACATTGTTAGATCATGCTGAGATGATGAATAAGGAGAAGGAGGAAAAAACATGCTATAAGAGTCACTTATAGTTGGATGGACAAAGAATCTTATTAGGCACAAGCAAAGGTAACACATGCATGTAACCACCTCCCAAGGCCAAGGATCATTGATGACCCTGCATCATCAAGTTATGTGGAGAAGAAGAGAAAGTGCATCCAAGAATGCGTCTATCACTTAGTAGCAACATCGGCTTAACATTTCCACCTCAACAAGCTAGTCTATGTCAGCAGTGTCATGTCAAGTCATGTCATGATTTGTCAAAGCCCACATCACTACCATGAGCCATGTCTATTGTAAATTGAATTTAATGTAATGTAGAAGTCCAATGGACACAGATGAATATGAAGTTATGTCAGTTGAAAAGTCATAGGAAGTTTAACGATCATGAGGGTAGTCGAAGAGTCATAACGTTCAAGCATCACCCTTGGTTATATATACCCCTTTATTGTATGAGAATGGGAATTTTTCACCTTGGCTCCTCCCAAAAAGTATAGAGAGTTTTTAGTCAATTATTTGAGGAGCGAGGAGTGGCTCTAATGTCCCACTGGTGGGGCCAGTAATGTATGATGTACATATGTGTCTTGTAACTTTTTCTTAATACAAAACCCTATTCTTGCCAACATGTTTTCATGCATGTTTTGTATATGTTTACAAGACTATTCTTTCGTAATTTGTAATTCATGTTTATTTCACATGTACTAAGATAGTTGAGCTATTTAAGTTGTTTTAGTACTTACCTTATTGCGAATGTGTTGTATTCGTTATCATTGTTGTCTCATCCTTGTGGACTACTCTGCAAGATACTAGACATACCTTTGTCACTTATTGGTTATAATGATCGTCACATATGTTGTGGACTATTCCGCTAGATGGTGGATGGATATTTCAATGTAATTTGGTTTTAACCACTACCACATCTGTTGTGGACTATTCTACATTCTTGATTGATCTTCCTAGATCACGTGTGTCTCTTCTTGGGTGGTACTATTACCTCTCACTTAAAGGCTCACGTTTCTTCCCCTTTAGTAAGAGAACCTTGACATAGTTGTGATGCACACTCACTAGGCACACTTCCCTTGTTGTTCAAAGATACCATTTCATCACTCTCCTGTGCTGATAGCTAGAACCAAGGTAGATCTCTAAGTATATGGAAACTGAGCATTTATACCAAATGGGACTCCTACACCAAATGGTGTGAGGTCTAGTTGGGTCTTCACATTGTGGAGATCCCCTTGGTTGACAGGTTTCCAACACCATCAACAAAACAAAACTAGAAGGAGGGCCAGATGACGGGATGTACCTGTAGAGTCTAGTTTGAATCTCTTATTTTCAAATGGCTCCTCTGGAAATCATAATATTGAGATTTTTTCAGAAGAGCTTAATTGTACCATTCCTACGGAATTTATTCATGATCTATCTGACTTGAAATTCCATGGAGAGGGTGGATAATATTTTCATGTAAGTCTGCTTCAAGTTATGACCTTTTTCCATTTTCACCAAATAGATTCTGAAGATGTCTGGGCTATATTACTCACCCTCACATTCAAAGGTCATGTTAAACAATGGTGTCATACATTAACCATATCTTCTATCAGTTCATTGGGCCAACTTTCTGAGATGATGGTTAAAGATTTCAATAACTATAGCCACCAAGATGTCTGTGAAAGAATCTGTCATTTAAGAATGGAGCCTGACAAATCATTTCAGGACTTTTTTGATTGGTTCCTTCACCTCTGTTGCGAAATTCCTAACAAAAATTTGAACTTAGATTTCTTCAGACAAGAGTTTAAAAGCTTGGTTCATGTCTCCAAATATGGTGAAACTCCTATTTTCGCTTCCTCGCTAACTTTTATGGATCATGAGGCACCTCCAATTGCAGAGGAGGAGCCCACTACCCCATTTGTTCCTTGTCCTCCTCCTTTTCTAATCTTGATGTCGGTGCTTCCTTGCGGTGATCATGAAACTGTGAAATCTGAAAATCAAATGTCCAGTCCATATTCTCATTTGTGTCCCACTTCAATGGAGGAAATTCTAGAGTGGCTCACAAAGCCTATGATAAAGACTCACTCCTCCACACCGCAAGAGGATGTCACTATTCATAACTCTAATATCAAGGTTGATCTAGATTTTTGTTATCCTCTATCGTCTTTGCATCCTAAATCTTTGTACCATGACTCGATTGATCAATTTTCTTCACTAGCCATTTTTTCACATTCTCTTGATTCTCAAGTTGCTAGCTCAAATTGTGATAAAGTACAAAGTAGTCACATCATGCAGGTAAAGGAGCAGAAAGGTGAGGACACTTTCAAATTTTCCTCTCTGTTTTAGAATTTTCTGCATCAAAACCATGAGTTTTCATTCTTGAATGGTTCTCAATATTCTAATCTTGGTGGAAAATCTAGTACCATCAATTCTTTCAATCAACCGCCAGCCTTTGGTAGTAATCATTCCAATGCTTCCATATTTCGTGAAGGATGACCAAGCACATAATATGATCTTTTGGTTTCTCATGAAGATTCTAATTTAGATGTAGAATATTCTTTGGTTAAAGAATATGTTCTTATCGAAACTTCCCCTTCACTTCACTATGCCTTGTGTCCTACCATTCCCAACACATCCACTTGCGATGGAGATACTCCATGTTCTTTTGTTTCTTCATCCAATGAGTTATATCCTCGATTGACAAAAGGTGGAGAGGTTGTCCATGATGGAATTGAAAATAGTCAAAGAACAAAAAACTCTTCTCTGCGCTCATCATATCTTATTTGCATGAAGACGATGCTTCAAATCAGATTTCTCATGAGATCTCACCAATGCATTTATCTTTAAATGTTCCATTAGAAGAGCCTTTTCAATTGAGAAATCTGATTGTTGACATTGAAAAATCTGGTGAGACTTGTGATAGAAATGCTTTCCATCCAGTGAGAAGTTTTGAATTTCACAACAACAGCCACCCTCAAACCATGCATGATCGAGTTCTAGCTTCAAAATGTGATTTTACAATTCTCGAAAGTTTTGGGGCCTGTTAGGGAGTCGAGGAACTTCAACTTTCATTGATGGTTATGTCAAGATCTTGCGACAATAGTAAGCCCCTTGAAATAAATCAAATCTAGTTTCTCTTGCACAATCCATCTATCGGCATGGTTTCATTCGATGTGTTCCCATGTAAAAAATTATTGGTATTCCAGGTGTGATCTCTCAACTTTTCAAAATTTTACTTATGCCCGAATTCAAGAATATGTTACAGTTCATTCATCTTAATGAAAATCTATCATATCAAACTCAGTTTGGAAATGTCCATCTCTCACAAAGTCATCGAATTGTGAAGTTGATCATCTCAAAAGCTATATTTACCCGCAATAATCATACTGCAATAATCATACTTATCAAATTTATCCCTTAATGGTTAGTGCCTCAGTCTTCTTGTGAATCTTGTATTGCAAATATGTCCTCTCATCACACCCGAAATCTCCCTGTGTGATAATGGATGCATAAGTTGTCACACAAATCAATTTCTTCTCCATTTACAATGTAGAAATTCCTACTGTAGATCACTAGATAATGGAATATACTAAAGAAAAATACTTGATATACTTCTACAAACAAACTTGTGGAAGCTTAATCAATTTTGAGCAAGATCAAATAGAACACATATAACAGAGAATGAGAAATCAATCAGACATGAACACCGAAGAATACTCTAGGGAAAGCCTCAGCTAAAAACCCTGATCTCTGTATTATCATACAAGTGGAAATATGTCTATATTACACAAAGCTTTAGCTCACAAGATATCTAGCTCTTAGTGCAATCCCTTGATGTTGCTCCTAGATCGAATAGACGCAACATATGCCTTCCTCCAGTCCTCTTTCGCAGTTTCTCCTGGGTCCTTTGGCTACCACCTATGTGAATTCACCTCTCACACAACTCACCAAACTCAGAAGTAACTACGCAATCTCTAAGGAATGAATTCCTTCTACATGCAAGAGATATCCTTAATGGAATATTATTGCAACTGATAGTACACTATCCCATCATCTGATCTCAACTAGGTCTCTGATTGAACTGAAATGCATAAGTTATTTATTAGAGAATATTCAGTTATCTGAAGTGCAGTAGTTTTTGGGTTGTGTTATATTCTTTCACGACTAGCCCACGTAATTAATCGAGGGGTTAGAATGGGGGCGAAGCCCCCCCTTCGTTGCGTCGATTGCGTAGCGGGGGGGAGTCACAGGGCGTTTGAGGGGTGCAGGTAACCCCACTCTATGGGGTCTGGGGCAGTGCCTCAGAAAATTTTGGTTTTGGACCCTATCTTAGGTTGGGCAGACCTACCTATGGTTTTGTGCATGATTTTGGCACATGGTTTTGGATGTGATGGTTTTCAGTGAATGATTTTGGATGTGATGGTTTTTGGTCCATGGTATTGGATGCTTTGGCATGTATAAATATGTACTGTAACATTGAAAGGAACATAATGAAAAATTAAGTTGGTAGTCCCGGTTTTCGGATCCAAGGAAAAATCTCTGTGTATATGTGTTTTATGTGCTATTCTCTTGGATTGTTTATTTTTTGTGTTTAAGAATTCGTATGAAGGTAATTTATATACGGGGTTAAAACCTACATTTGGTATCAGAGCTATTTTTGGCTTCAAGGGGATGCCTTTATTACTGAGGGGTTTCACTCGGGCCTGTAGTAGACCTTGTTTAGTGGGAGATCTATGAGATCAAATCTGGTGGTGAAAGAAGAAGGCGAGCAGTGGAAAGACAAAGATCGAGAAATCTAATGGTCAAAGTTTTGAGTTGTGGAAACTCAAGATGGAGGATCTATTGGTGGATAAAGATCAGTGGATCATGATAGATTCAGGTACTAAACTAGCGAGATTGTTCGATGAAGAATGGAAGAAGTTGGATTGGAAGGAAAAGAGCACAATACGATTGTGTGTCTTAGATTCAGTTTTGCTGAATGTATCAGGGGAAGCTACGACGAAGGCTTTGAGGAAAAAGTTAGGGACTTCGTACCAATCTAAGTCGTTGTTGAATAAATTGTTCCTATTGAAAAAGTTGTATAACCTAAGGATGAAATATGGAGACTCAGTGACAAAGCATCTGAATGTGTTTAATACTGTGGTAAGTCAGTTATCGTCTATTGATATCAAAATTTTAGATGAAGATAAGTGCATTAGTTTTTTGTGTTCTCTACTAGATTTGTAGGATAGTCTAGTTATTGCAATAGGTAGCAATGCAACTGCCTTGTAGTTTGATGAAATAATCTCATCCCTGTTGATGGAGGAGATGAGACGAAAAAATATGGAGAGCCAGAATGGTGATGCCATGTCTGTATAAGGACAGTCCCAGAACAAAAGCAAAAATAAGTCATTGAGTGGGAGATCTAAATCTCCAGGAAAACTTGTAAAGGTGGTGTGCTGGAAATGCAAAAAGGAAGGGCACTACAAAATGGATTGTAAATCTAAATCTCCTAACAAAGGAAAGGGATCTGATGATGCTCCTTCTACAGAGGTGAAAACCACCTCAGATGAAGGTGGGGATATGTACTTGACTTCTTCAAGTACACATGTACATCATGAGGCATGGTTGATTGACTCAGGTGCATCCTTTCACTTCACTCCCTATAGAGAGTGGTTTTGCGAATATGAGAAATACGATGGTGGTGATGTATTCTTAGGGAATAATAGGAAGCTAGAACCATTGGTCATGGAAAAGAAATGTCGAAGTTGCAAGGTGGAAGGGTTAGAACACTTCTAGGTGTTCTACATATTCTTGCATTGGCCAGAAATCTGATTTCTGTAAGCAAGTTGGGTGATGCAGGTGTTAAAACAGTTTTTGAGAAGGATACCTGCAAGATGGTTTAGGGAGCACTAGTATAGATGCAGGGAGTTCATATTAGAACTCTATACAAGATTAAAGGTAGCAATGTTGTTGATGGTGCAACAGTTCTGTGGTTCTTGAAAGTGGAGCAAAAAATCTAGTGGTCTCTGGAGAGAAGACCATGTTGTGGCATCAAAGGCTTGGACATATTGGAGAGAAGGGCTTTCGAATACTTCATGGTAAACGTATGGTAGTAGGTATGAGTAATATCTCTCTGGATTTTGATTTCTATGAAAATTTTGTATATGGGAAGAAGAATAGGGTGAGTTCCCCTCTGGTGGTAAGACGGTGAAACAGATATTAGAGCTTGTGCACAGTGATGTGTTTGGACCTGTGAAGGTTCCATCATTGGGTAAGTCTGTGTATTATGTATAATTTATAGATGACTTCTCAAGGAATACATGGATATATTTCCTTAGGAATAAATCTAAAGTCCTTGACAGGTTTAAAGAATTTAAGGCTCTGGTGGAAAACCGGACAGAGAAGAAGATAAAGGTGTTGAGGACAGATAACAATGGATATTTTTGCAATAAGGAATTTGAAGAATTCTGTAAGAATTTTGGTATAGCATGGTAGAAGACTACTCCGTATACACCTCATCAAAATGGAGTTACAGAAATAATGAACAAGACGTTGATGGAAAGGGCAAGAATCATGCGCAGTGGTGTCGGGTTAGCAGAAGAATTCTAGGCAAAGGCGGTGGAGATTGCATGTTACCTGGTCAATAGATCACTTTCATCGGTGTTGGAGGATAAGACTCCACAAGAGGTATGGACTGGTAAGAAGCCCTCTCTTTCACATCTGAGGGTATTTGGATGTGATGCATATGTACGTGCTCCAAAGGAGGAACAAACCAAGTTGGATAGCAAATCTGAAAAATGCATCTTTATTGGGTACAAGGACGGTTTAAAGGGTTATAAGCTTTGGAACCCAGTAACAAGGAAGGTTATGTACAATCGAGATGTGGTGTTTAGAGAGGTGAAACATGTTATTAAATATGAATTCCAACCAAAGGAACCTGAGAAGATAGAGTTTAAGCTAAAGGAGGAAGAATCAGACTCTACAACAGAGGAGGAATCAAAAGTTGAAGAGCCACAAACTCCAGGTGTGAGAAGATCAATTTGAGAAAGAAGGGAACCATAAAGGTATAGTCCATCTGCTTTGTGTTCAAATTTTTCTTTATCTATTACCGATGATGATCCCAGAACTATGAAGGAAGTAATAGATTCAAAGGATGGAAAACTCTGGAAGGAGGCCATGGTTGATGAAATGGCATATTTGCACAAAAATGACGTTTGGGATCTGGTGGAGTTGC
>APFE030185451.1:0-17942 GCA_000404065.3 Pinus taeda
CCCTAACTGGCAACGGGGCTCTCAGTCTAACCCCCCCCACCAATAAGTCAATTTCAACTTTAGTTGCTCAACCATAAGCCCCCCACCCAATAAGAAAACCAAAGAGCACAAGCAGGCTCTCAATATAGGGAGAGGAGGCGGAGGTTTTTCCTTGAGGCTCATTGGGTGGGGGCTCGACTCACCTCATCACTATATCACCCATCATATCACAGTTCACCCATTGAACCAACACTGCCCATGCCTGCCTTCCTCAATGCTTATTGGGTGGTGGGATTAATCATTATATACGTCATTACACTTTAGCAGAGAAGGCATAATGAAATATGCCCATATCTGGAATGACCGCCGACAATGCATAATGACATATGCCCATAGCAGCATTTACTCTCTATCGATCGAATCTGGTCTGACACATATCTCATTCATGAATGGTAGAAAATCATAATGACATATGTAATATCGGAACATTCATGACTGGAATCACTGGAATCACCAGACCTAATGGATCGAATAACCATAGTGGAACTAGGCAAGACATCCGAGGAAAGGTGGTTAGTGAGTTAGGCCAACCAAGGGATGAAAGCTGTAAGGGAGTTCCATCCTTCAGGCAGGTTGAGGCTTGATTCCATCCTTGTGACTTCCGGCTAGGACTACGCTGGCTGGCCTAGAGCCGCTGGTCCTGGAGAAACTAGTAGGGCAACAGGATCATACGCTGCGCTGGTGGTACTTCAGCTGCCTTTGGGGTCCTTCAGCTGCCCTTGGGGTCCTCTGTTGCAGGTGAGTTCTTACCCGCACGGAGAGCAGGTCAGTATCAAAAGCAGTCGACCCAGAAGCGTAAGAGGCGGATATTCGATTTGCCGAGAGATTCGCTGTTCAAATAAACCCTTTACAACTGCTCTGTTGGATGGTTCGATTGCTACTGGTTTTTGGTTCAGAAGCACTCACTGGTCTGGTCTAGTCGATAGGAAGGCTTAATATTCGTTTGACTTACCTTCCGAGGTTTCAAGTGGCGTTACAGTGCGAAAAAATGGTCATAGAATCGGTTTATCCCGGCACCCGCCTAAGCCTATAACTGCCCCGTCTCACTCTAGCCTTATCCCCTCGAAGCTCTCTGCAGTGCTCGGGGATATGAGTTCTTTCGTGAATGAGCCACAGAAAGACAGTGACCGGATTAGCACCACCACAGTGACTGAAGGGCGGATTCTCTCTCACAAAGGGAATGGTTCGATTAGTGCCGACACAGTGACTGAAGGGAATATAAGAATTGATTAAGGGGATGGCTCGATTAGCACCGCCAAGGGTAAGAGTCATAATAGCCCCCTCCCCGGTTCTCTCTGTCCAGAACACTGCCTCACCTAGCCTCTATCTCTTGACCGCCTCCTTGAAGTCACCCGCTACTCGCTCTTTGCAGTAAGGGTCACTGAATGCACCCCTAAAAAGTCTTCTCCAAACAATCTTAGGGGCAGGGGAGCTTTCTTGCAGGAGCTTGGCGGAGGACTAGTACTCGCTTGCTAGCTCTTAGGCTGGCTGGATGGGGTGGTTGGAAGATAAATGAAGAAGTTCTCCTGGTGACTTGATGAATAAGGATGTTTGCAATTAAGACAAGGTCCGGAGGGCTTGCGCTGCTGAGGGCAAGGAAATGAATAGTTTGATCCAACCTCCTTTGATCCTTGATCCTTCCTTTGATCCTTCCTTTCAGTCACTTGCCTTTCCTCCTTTCATCCTTTACTTGCCATTACTTGAAGCTCCATAGCTTTCTCTTTCTTTTCCATAATGACTGAGCAATAATCACGTATATATAGATTAACTCACCAGCTATCCCACCTTTCCTCTCCGTCAAGGCATCCCTAGGACCAGTAACAAAGCTATCAGTTCAATAATAACATATTATAAAGCAACTCATCTTTCGCTACAAATTGGCTAATAAACTACCGAATCATATTCATTTGATTTCTACCCTACTATTGGTTGTCGGTAGTTTCGCTACAAATTGGCTTGAAACTACCGAATGCATAATGACTGCTAGAATCTCTCTCATTCATGACTGGAATCGCTGGAATCACTGGTCGAACTAAGCCTTCCATCTCTCTAGTAAATCGAAGCGTTCATTAAGCCGCATATATGAACCTGTCTTAATTAACCCGTCTTTAAGCCCATAGATATAAAAGAGTTCGAAGCGCCTGGCTAAACAATAGATTCTTCGCCCGGCTCCTTCAATAACCAATGAGAAATCATGAAAGTGGCTAATAGCCAGTGCAGTAAGCTAGTCAGTGCGCTATGAAATACCCAACCTGGCTTAGATAGAACCCGGCTTAGAGAACCAAGCTTAGGGAACCTAAGAGATTACCCACCTGGCTCATACCAAAGAGATTTTCCATCCGGCTCATTATTAACAACAAATAGATTCTCCGCGTTCTTAGTTTCTCCGCCTGGCTTTATTTCTCTACCTAGCTCTGGCTTGAAGCACCTAGCGGCTCAAATCAATTACCTATCAGGCTCCCTATCAGGCTCAAAGAGATAACCTATAGCTAGGGGTCGGGCTAGAGAACGTACCTCTTTTGCATCAGTTTGATATCCTCTCGTCGCAGAAGAAGCAAAGGCATAAGCACCACCTGTTGAAGGACCTGTTTACCCAGTTACAATTGAAGTTGACCACCCAGCATATGAGCCAGAACCAGTAGCTCCAATTCCAGTCCCAGATCCTGTCGATCCGCCCGTTTCATAATCAGTTGATCTTGCTGTTCCAGGTGAGGTTTACCCAGAACCCATTGATTCGCCCATTGAAGAAGCAGATCCTTCTGCAAAACCTATAGGGGCAGATCCAAATCCAGTAAAAGCACCAATTGATCGAGTCTCACTAGCGTCATCTCGCCCAGTATCCTTTGCTGTCCCGGCTTCGGTGTAGATCAAATCTCCACGACGACCTTTGCACGGTTCCAAATTCATCACTAGTGGTATAACCACCTAAAGCAGAGGCATCATTAGCAAATATAGGAGCAAATCCAAGCGCAGTAGATCCATTGGTGAAGGAAAAGGTTAAGGCAGAGCCCATTGGAGAATCTCTAGTAGTTGGCCCGGTAGAGCCGCCAGCGCGGTCAACCCCATAAGCAAAGGCAATAGAGATAGGACCAGTGAATGTACCAGCTGGAATCCCAGCATCCTTGTAAAGAGCGGAAGCAAAGGCATAGATGGGGACAAGGGCAAATGAATATGCGTTACTTACGATACATAGGACCCAGGTATGTTAACCCCGAAAGAACACAGTCAGGCCTAATTAAGCTGAGCTCGTTATATCAACAGGTTCTAAGTTCATGTATAAGTATGATTCATTACCATTCTATTCCAAGCATGTTCATCTTTCAATGGGTAATGTATAAGGTACTCATAAAGCTTATGTTAGATACAAGCCTATACCACCAAGTTCAAGCTCATATCAGCTTGCATGTACTGATTAGGTTCAATACATGGGTAAGTGAAACACAGCTCTATTCATAAGTAATGGAATTAGTATGATTACGAGAATACCACCTAATGATAGATGAAGTATGACCATTGATTCTCTCTGATTACAGGATAAAGAGCATAGTAGTAGTGATATTAAGCTGTATTACTTAGCTAGCTTACTTATTACAATGGTAAACTGTTCCTTGCCCTCCTATTGTGAGGCAAGCCATCCTTCCTTGTCCGATGCAGACAAGTAGTTCCTTCCTTAGTCAGGGCAAACAAACAGCACCCAACCTACCCAAGGCAGGAGATCCAGTTTATGACCCAAAAGCATAACCTATTATTTAAGGACTACCACTTCGTAAAGATCCATATCCTTTTCTAGAGCCTATAGATCCATAGGCAGATCCTGTTTCAAGGCCATCATCCTTTCATCACTCACCTGGCCAATGACCGAACTGGAGCATGCCTGGAAGAATCATTGGAAGCACGTACCGGACACCTATTGTCGTCCACTGGTGGCCACTTGTAATAAAAAGAATGAGCACGCCTATCATATTACGGCCGATGATCTGGTCTATCCCTACTAGCACGTATCACAGCTGTAGGCGGTCGATGATCATCCACACTGCTAGCGACTTTGATATCGTAAGTAAAGGAAGGGGTAGGTTCATCTTTCTTCTTCCTTCTTAGCTTCTTAAGAGGGTCCCATAGCCTTTCTTTCTTCCCACCCTATCTAAGGTCCGGAGGGCTTGCACTTCTGAGGGTAAGGAAGAATAAGGTTTCTCCTTTATTCCTTCCTCCCTACTTCCCTACCTTCCTCTCCCCTACTATTCGGCAGGGTAGTTGAAGGAATCACAAAGCATGGGCCAAACATCCAGAGAAACTCATTTGCTTTGAATCGACCGGTTGAACGAACAATCCAACTATAGGCCGGGTAGCTCCTCGGATGCCTACCTAATGGAGGAAGGAGGGACCTAACTACTGGTCCAGCTCAAAAGAGAATCGATGGATAACTACAATGAAGGAGCCTTGCCCTCACCCAGCAATTCAGCATGGTCGGACAAGACTAGCTCCTCCCGGCGAAGGGTAAACAACCCGAAATCAAAACACTCAGAACCGGCTTGACATCGAGTTAGGGCTTGACATCTCTGACAAAGAGAAAGATTAGACTGGCCCCGTTAGTTCGCTGTAAAGAAAGAGCCTGTCCTCACCCCCTGGATGGATCAAAGTGAAGTAGTTCGGAGGATGAGACTACCCTTCCTAACCGCACCCTTTGGGTAAAGAAAGGATGGCACCCCCGGATGGAGATGACTTTCTTGAACTCCCTGCCTCCCTCGTCGAGGTAATGTCTTAACCAGCGAGATCTCCCCGGACCAGCAACTCTTATTTCTTCTGAGCTGAGCTAGCATAGAGAAAGCATCTATCCTATTGCGCCTAATCCGTGTAGGCAGGGTAATGCTTTGTTTCATCCGACCTTCCTTCCGGTTGAGTTAACACCTTCCGGCAGTGATGGTCCAGCTAAGGAGTCCAGCTAATACACTCACCCTCGGTCCAGCTTGCCTTCCGGTTTGACTAGTAGGATAACCCGTAGGAGCCCACCCAACAAATAGATATTGCCTGGGGCTTCAGGATGGTCTAAACTATCTATAGTTGGTCATGGAGCCTACCCTAGCTAGTTCAACCCTATTGGATGGTAACCTTTCAACCATCCAGCTTGCCGTAGGGATAGAGGAAATATTCTGCCTACCTGAGCAGTACCAGCACCAACACCACCAGCACGAGTAGATCCAACAGCAGCATAGGTGGTTGATCTTGGTCTAGTTCCTTATGATCGAGAGCCAGAAGCCAGGAAACTGAAGCCTGTAACCAAGGGCCAGAAGCCTAAACAGGGCCAACAGAATAAGCCTGTTACCTTTAGCCAGAAGGCTTTCACCAGGAGCCTTTTGCCAGGAGCCTTTCAACTTCTGCCTTAGCTTGTAAACTCACTTGTAACCAGAAGCCTTTCAACTTCAGACAGAAACAGAAGCCTAAACCTCCAGCCTCACCAAGTCCAACAAGGACAACAAGTCCAACAGACAGAGGCCATAAGCCAAGTCCACCGCCTAACCAAGTCCAACAGAAGGAGAAGGAAGTGGATTCAAATTGAGAGAGTAAAGAAAGGATACAGCAGTTGAATGAGCTTGATGAGCTTAGATAGCAAGCACTCTTTCATACAGAGATTGTACAGCAACAAAGAAAAGGTTTGCATGATAGGTTCATAAAGTAGAAAGTTTGTCAAGAGGGAGATTGGGCCTTACTCTATGACTCTAGATACAAGGATTTCAAAGGGAAACTAATGACTAGATGGTTAGGCCCATATCAAATAGACACCTTTTATTACAATGGATCAGTGAAGATAAAAACAATTGATGAAGAAAGAATCCCTCTCCTAGTCAATGGCCACAGGCTCAAGCTCTACAAGAAGCCTCTAACCAGGGAGGAATTCATACAGAAGGTACAGGAACAAGATCTGAATCTCATTGGGAGTCTAAAAACTCCCAATTCAACCTAATTTGTCCTCTCCCTTATGGTCGAGCAGCCTTCCGGCACCTACAGTTTCATAAAAAAAGCAAAAAAAGTGTTCTGTTTGGGCTAAGGTACGATAATAGTTCCAGCTTCTGGCAGTCTACCCACATACAATGAAAGCAAATGCATCAGTATGGAATCTATTATATAAAAAGATATACACTTAACTACAGATTCTAGCCTTTAGCTTTCATCCTAAGAGTCTGACATCCTATCTCTGTCAGATACAGACATCCAATCAGCTCTACTCTGTTTCCATAATTTCTCACTCTGGTTTACTCTGTTTACTATCATTCACATTCTCACTCTGTTTCTTGTCCTAGAAATGATCTCATTTCCTTCTCTAAGCCTATAAGGCTCTGTCTCACTGCGTATTATCATCATTAATTACATCCCTCCTGCAATAAGAAAAGGGTCCTAATCAGAGATTATAACAGAAAAAGATTAGCCTAAGCCACATTCTTCAACATGCAAAAAGAATGTTTAGCCTGTCAAGAATATACAGCTAGAAGACAACATCCATGCGATATCAAAAGGTTTTTCAATAGGTAATATTTCTTATTTGCATTATATTCTTGAATTAAGCATCATATGAAGGCTATCCTAACTTCGAAAGATGAGGACATCTAAATGTTTTAGTTGGGGGGAAGCATCATTTGAAATGACAAAAAGAAATCATGAAACATTAAGACTCTAGTTATGTCATATGTCGAAATGTCATAAGGAAAGGCTTGAGCGAAATCTGAATCATGTTAAGATTTGTCGAGATATATTACATGTAGCACGATCATGATAACAAGTGGCGCATGTTAGCAAACAAGAAAGAATATCATGTCATTAGGCGCCGAAATGAATGGGAAGGCAACAGCTTAAGTCTACACGAGTGAGACAACTAATGTCTCCGAGCGGATTAGATGGTAAGAAACGGTCACTCAAACCGCTATGATGTTGTTAAGTGACCAAGGCATGTTCAAAATTCGATGAAACCTCCGCTTGCTACATTCCTAAAAATCATTCATCCAACAAATCGATGTTAAGAGTGATCGTCTAAACTCAGAGTATTGGCTCAAACCTGTGGAAGCAGCTCAGCGGGGAGAAACGGGGGATTTACAGTACACCACGAACTTGTTCAGGACAGGGACTTAGCCGAAGGAACCAGCAAGTAATACATTACTAAACCAGTCAATAAAATACTTCTGCTATTTTTGTTGAAGGTTCTCTCGAATTCCTCAGTTAAGAAATGAAATAGGGTTGCAGAAGGTTGTCTGCAGTAAACCCTAGCTCTTTTCATCTTCAAATTGGGAGCAAGTCTAAGTTCAGGAAATTCATTTATAAAGGTCAGTAAGTCTAAGCAACATAGCAGAGGGAAAATGACGGACGGTTTCATTCGAAGAGAGCCCACAGACCATACCAGGCTCCATAGTCAACCTAAAGTCGTAGCTTCTTTGAAAGGGGTAGGATGGTTATCATTTTTCGATAAGTTAGATGGATTTGATGATGTAATTGCACTCGAATTTGCCCAGAATTCTGAGCATATTCAGGTTCAGGACAATCAGACCCATGAATTCCACACAAATGTTAGAGGACTGGATATTGGGGTGAATGAAGATTTAATAAGTGAAGTCACAGAAATTCCCAGGGGTCAGCCTTGGGATAAAGATGACAGGGCACTCAACAACAGAGCCAAAACCATCTTCTTTCGGTCATATGAAAAGTCTGAATCAAATAGGAATGGAGTGAAAAGAGAGTCTCTCCCAGATGAGTGGGGAGAAGTGGCTTACCATATTATGAAATATCTTACTTGTGAGGGGAGACTAAACATTGTTTATGCTTATCATTTAAGAATGTTGTATCAGATCAGGAATTTAAGCTATCAAAAGCCTCAACAGAGAATCAACATTCCCCATTTATTGCTTCACTCCTTGAAAGAAATGTGCATAAGGGTCAAAAAGGGAAAGCTGGATGCAGTAGCACATCACTGCTTAATAAAGTTGATAGTTTGCCACAAACTACAGGAGCAGCTCCCTCAAATCTCTTGGAATCAGTTTGTCCAAGTAGGGGTAGGCCAGGAGAAAGCCCCAGACACAGAGAATCCAATGACTCCCCCTACAAGAGAAGAGAGTGCCGTCCGTATCCACAAGGCATTCCTGGCTGAAGCAAGAGGTTAGGGCATCCATAACTAAGGTGGGTAGGGTAAGTGAGAGGTATAATAGGCAAAGAATCTCAAGGTGGGTGAGGAGATCGCACTGAAGTACTAAAAGTAGGCTAAAGTTCATAGCAAAGACAGTAAGTGCCTACCCCACCCAGCCCCGTATCTCTTCCGTTCTGGCTATCGACAATCCATCTGGTGCTTCTAAGAGAAGGTCATGGGTAGGGCATCACTCCATTGACTAGGGTGAAGGTAGTGAGGAAGTAAGGTAGGCGGATAGCATGCACTTAAGTAAAGGTATCGGTAGGCAGGGGCGTAGCGGTAGTACTAGTGGTACCCCCAAGTAGGAATCTTGAAGCAGGAAGTTTCTCGAAGTCCTGTTCATGCTGTATCTGAAGCCCATGCACCAATGCTCTTCTTTCTATTTGATTTAACACCTGTGCAATGCTGCTGCATCGAAGCTAATCTAAGGAAGGGTTCCGCAGTGTATCTAGTGATGGCGGTTCTGTCTGTGTGGTGGGCAGTAATAGAAAAAGTAAGGGTAAGTTGGTTTATCCCGACTGGAAAGAGAAGTCTCTAGCAGTCAGTCCCCACTAAGTGATTCATGAAGCAAGTGGTATAGGGCAGGTCTAGTTATTCTGTTGGGTGGTTGTGTGTAAACAAGGTAGGGGGTATCCCTCCTCTTCCTGGCTGAAGGCAAGTGTTTGTTGTTGGGTAAGGCAGCACTCCGTTCGTTGGGTGAAGACAGTAAGTCAAGGGTCTGGTAGAAAAGGGTCCCTTTAAATGGTATATTGTCAAGGTAAAGGGTATGGTACGGTGGAAAATAGACCCAACTTCATACAAAATAATAGCAAGTGTGAGCCTGTGCAATGGCGTCTGGAAGTCCATTGAAAAGGTCCTCCTCCCTCTCTCTATATCTATGGAAACCCTTCCCTTCCTAGGCTGTAAGTTGGGGGTGGGTAAGAAGAGTGTAAAAAAGTGAAGGTTGGGTAAAGTGAAATCGAATAGTGCCGTACCTACAAAGTCTTCCTGGCTGAATCAATTGGTTGGCAGCACTCCCTAAATCCCTCCTCCATCCATATTCTAAGTAAGGTTAAGCGGTAAAGTCCGGTAAACAGAACAAGTGTATAGCATGCACATAAGTAAAGTCCAAGAGTCTTCAGAAAGGAAAACAATCAATAGCCCACGCACCCAAGCAAGCAAGCAAGCCGCTCCTATTCCATCCAATATCCGCTCGCTGTAGGTAGGTAGTTCCTCAATTAAAGAGGTAAGTTCGATGAAATTATTCAAGACGGTTGCTGTCCAAAAGAAAGGTAGTCCTGTAGGAGGCTGACCAAGACTGTATTCCAGCAAGAAAAGAAAAGAAAAGTGAGGCACGCTGCGCTTCACTCCGCTCTTCACTTCGTTGCTCTATATATATGATTCACTTTCGTGATCGATCTTGCATTTTCTGATCCGTTCTGGTTCAGTCCATGCCACGTATGGTCGGTCGCGTACACACGAGCCGCTCCATCTAGATCCAGGAAATCAGAATGAGAATCCGGAGCCTCCTAATAATAAGCTGGATAATCTGGACCTGACGTTGAATTCTAAATCCCAATCTGCTACGGGTGTGGCTCCCACCTCCACTGCTGGCTGAGATGCTACAATAAGCTTAGTCCAGTCCGACGACAAAAACACCTGGAGTCACACAACAACCAGGGCCGAATTGCCTTCATAGTGCGTGCACCTTAGGTCGGGGGACCAACCTGGACTTCACGCTGCAATACCCGGGACTGGACTATACGCTGCCCGCCATGTCCCGTACTTCACCCTGAATCCGTACCTTACCAAGGGAACCACCTATAGGTCCTTCATGTATGGACCGGGGCCACTCTTATGCCCTCATAAAGCACATGGAAAAGGAGAAACTCCCATGAATCTCCGCTCGTAGCAGGACCAGCAGACACGGTTACTCAATTCCTAGGGCAATCCCAACGAGTGGAATATAGCTACGGCTCCTCAGCTTTCCTTCGCTCTGTTCCATATCCAGTCGCATTTACTCCAGCAGATCGGTTATATAAAATATCCACTTTTTTACATATAGAGAGTGAAAGTTTTTGAGTTTCGTGATAGAGATTCTAATCATCCGTATGAAGTGACAACCGGACATGACATGACGTACCTTTCGGAGCTGTTTCTTGCATTTTCCACGGACGAATATATAGTAAATACTACTGGTTCAATTTAGTAAGGTTATTCCTATATATGTTCCCCTCAAGGAGATCGCTCAGGTAAGGTCCTGAAAGGCAGGCGGTAACTAGTCAACCCAGTCCTGATAAACCCTCTCATTAGCTAGAAGGAAGGATGGCTCACCCGAGGCCCCCCGTCGACGACCTAGCTCAACCAAAGGCAAGGACCTTTGAATCCTTTAACGAAGCCTTGAAATGACATCACAGAAATGAAATCACAGAAAGGGCCTTGAAAGGGCATCCTTTTCTATTATATACTCAGCCCCCTATAGCTAGGAAGATAGATAGATAGAGAAATAATTAATAAATAAAGCTACTGTGTCATCTTTATAAAGTGACTATACCTCTTTACCAGCCAGTAGAATTACTGTACACCTACTTACCATACCTTTAATAGGGTTATCACGCCTATCCTACTAACAGCTTACAGTCTTCTACTAACAACTAAAAGGCAGAGCATTGTCCCATGGTTTAGGAGATCTCACAGTACACGCTTTAAAACCTCAAATAATGAATGGATCTATAAAGTCCCCATGATATAGGATAAATCCCCCCATAGTATAGGCTTTATATACACAATCGGAAAATAAGTCCCCTTAAAATAAGTCCCCATAGTGCACACTTTATACCTGCACAATGAGTAGGCTTAAAGAGATCACATAGTATAGGCTTCAAAGTATAGGTTTCAAACCCGAAACAACGAATTGGTATAGGCTTCACTCAGAAGCGAACATAGACCAGCTAACCTTATAGGACACATAGAATCGGAAGATGTAGAATGCATTAAATCAGAATAAAACCTTTATATACCGCGTAGAATAACAATTATAACGGCGTGGTACAGAAATAATAAAGTGGCTTTAATACGCGCTAAAATGGCCTTTCAGGCGGTTTACCATTCATCCATGAACCCCCTCATCACTATATTTGAAACATTCTACCATTCTACTTGGAGAATTACGGAGAAGTTACGGAGGTTTGATAAAGAGAAATAGCTCCAAGCTTACGGAGTTCTTTATGAAGGTGCGAAGCTGCTTGTTCTCTCCGGGGGGCAAGGAAATTGCTCCGAAAATAGTTTGTGTTATGGAGACTTGTTAATTTCATGCATATCATCATTGATTAGGGTAACTGCCCCATTACTCACCTCCCCATTACTTGCCTTATGAATAGGGGCCTTATGGGTAGGGGATGGATCTACTGGTTTGGATTAAGACCCTTAGGCCTATATTGGCTCGGTTAGTTCTGGCGAGACAGGTTTATAGCCCAGTTAGAGCTCCGGCGGGAAAGGGCAAATCAATTTCCCCGAATCCCCATAGGGAGGGGGGATTAGCCCTCCGCCCAGATAGAAAACCATCTCTAATGAGGAGCTTATAATTCAGATCCTTATTTATGTTATAATGGTTCCATCTTTGATGCCTGCTTAAACAATCTTCTATGCTCATTCCATTAGGCTCTTATATATGTAATAAACATGAATGAAAAGCCTTAATTAAAAGGCCTTATCAATGAAGTAATAGAAAATGGTAAGCATGAAGTGGTAAGCATAGAGACCAGCCAGCATTAAGCGTGAAGACAAGGAGCATAGAGATCAGGGAGCGTTAAGCCGCGAAGACCAGAAAGCATTAAGCGTAGAGATCAGGGAGCGTTAAGCCACAGAGACCAAGAAGCGTTCAACACCAAGTAGAACTAAGCATGAAATGGCTCTATAGCTATCTTTCCTTAATGCATACAGTCAATATCAAGAGCAATAAGGTTCTCGGTAAGCTTACCACCTACCTCCCTGAAAAGAACCTCTATATAAGAGCCCTATATAAAGAGAAAGGCCTACCTCCCCTTAGAATAGAGCGCTAACCCAGAAGATAAAAGGAAAAGATAGCTTTTCCAAAGGTGCGAAGCCGTTTGTTCCCTCCAGGGGGCAAGAAAGGGACTTGCTTTCCCGACATAGGAGGGGAAGGGCTAATCTACTTTATCAATTTTCAGGCTCATAGCCCAAACTTAATAAGGTTTATTGCACCTACTAGGTTCTAATAGGGAGGGCCCGCTATAAGTCCTACTAGGAGGGGAGACACTGATTGAAGGCCTAGGCTAGGAGGGTGAATAGCCTAAGGAAGGAAGGTATTGTTGGGATGGCACCTCCAATAGGTGGTTATTGGGTGAGATGTAAACTGAGACTAGGTCATTTGTGTATGGCCTTACAAACGTCTACTCGACCTAGCGTCACGGTGGATCTGCAGGCCCCGATGGTTGGTGTTTCCCTCCTAAGCTTCCTAAGTAACGTTCGCCATCCTTCCTGGCCCAGTGTGCTTCCCCTTGGGCACCGTTCCCCTGAGGCGTACGGTTTGCCTAATATTAACTCAACCTCCTAGCCCAAACTACCAACTGAGCGTTAACTATCAAAAGGCTTCTCGCAAAAGGAGCAGCACTTACATAGATGTAATAAGGCAGAGCTCCGGTGAACCCGGAGGACTTATAGTTACTTATCTTTGGAGACTGTCGCGTACGACTATAACGGCTTAATGTAGAGGGCATAAATTGCCCACGGGACTCTATTTCACCTGTTCCCAAATTCATTTACCTACTGGCCATGGGTCACTATTCAACCTGGTCTATAATCCAGTTAGTCATCTTCACAACCAGTCAACCTAACTGCTGCTATCAACCTTACCACCTGCCAGAATATTTTCTAATAAGAACAAAAAAGAAAGAGACCGCTTGCCTCCATATTGGGTAATTATAGCTACCACCTTCCTCCTTATTGGTGATTGATCCTACCGCCTACCTGCCTGCCTGTGATTGATCTATCTCCCCACCTGCCTTCATATTGGTGATTGATCCGGTAGCCTGCTGCCTTCCCTCTCTCCACCTACTTATATATTCTCTCTTCCTCCTCGATCTACCTAATGAGCGGCCATCCTACTACCCCTTGCACCCATCTATCAAAGCTCACCCGTTGAACCAACACTGCCTGAACCAACACTGCCCACCCCTGCCTTCCCATCAAACCAACAACGAGATTGATTCACCAAACAATTATCTACCGACATACATTAACTCTCACCAAGCCGAGTCCCTTCACTAGAGGCCTGGACTCACGTACGCTTTCAGTCCCACTCATTCAATTACCTCCTCTACTCTCTACCTTACCTACATCCTCATCTCTCAGCCTTACCTTCTATTCCTACCCTCCATCTCTACTCGATATTCTATACCAATCTATATCTATCTATATCTCTCCAGATCTCTCTATCTCTACTCAATACCTCTATTGTAAAACCAGCACTGCCAGCCAACACCTGGGAATGAAGGCATCCCTGCAAAGAGAAGAAACATAATGACCTGCCTTAACAGCATGCAGGAAACCATCCATGAATGATTACCTTTATACTCCCTTATTATAGGGGATTCTTTCGTAGCGCCTAGCAGCAACACCCTCATACTGGACTGGTTTCATACTTCAGCTACTCAAGTGGACTGGGTGACTACTTCTGGTTAAATAAATAAGCTACTCCATACATCTGGGTCAGTAAATCAGGTTCAATATATCTGGGGGATACGTAATAAAGCAAAAAACTACTAACTTATGGGTAACTCCCTAATGGGGAAGAGGAAGCAGCTCTACACGTAAACTTATGCAGGACAACCACTTCTGTCTGTCAGACACGCCCTTCTGGTTGATGGATTTCCGAAAGGCATCTTGTAAAGTAGTTGGTTTGTTTGGCAACAAGGGATAGGCAGCAGCTCTACTAACGCTTCTACTGGATGGTGGATTGGAAGGGGCATCTTGTTCGTGTCTTTGTGAGACACATCGAATGATGTCTTTGATGCTTAAACATTTACTTTTAAGCACCAGACTTTCTTTGGATAAGCGCAAGACTTACCTGGACGAGTGAAAAGCCATACTGCTGTAGCCGTTTCAGGTTGGGTGAGTGGATGAGCGAGCTACTTCTGGGGATACGTAAAGTCAGCCGCTACTTACTCATTCATTGGGGAGCCATAAAGCCGCCAACCGGACAAAGCCCATTCAGCCAGCCAGACAAAGCTAGCAAGCAAGAAATAAAGCCACCATGAAGAGTTTATCACAAAGAAATTATACGGGCATGTTTCAGGCATTCAAACATCACTTTTGGACCTTGAAGTACTTCGATAGGATGCTTGGTTCTGGAAGCATGTTTGTATTCATGTTATCAAGCATGCTTGGTGTAATCTGGAGGAAGTGTAGAATGCTGGGTGTGCTTGCGGAAATGTGTGTTGTCTCAGCATTGGGAGTGTAGCTTGTGGATTTAGCGGTTTGGAGGTGTGGAGGGTGCTTCATTGGGTAAGTAGCAGGGGAGTAAGCTAAGGCAGTTCCGCAGTTGCCTAGGTGATAAGTTGTTTCAAATCGGATTTTCCAGGTCCAGTTCATTGGGGGTAGGCAGGTAGGCTGGATCGAGGGTAATACCCTGGTGGGAGTGTTTCATTCGGCTAGTTTCTGGGCTTTCTGGAGTCCCATGCGGGGTTTCATTCAATCCCAGTGAGGGCTGAGGCAGTAGTAGGTTTCGGCAAAGTGTTCCAAATAAAATGTGGTATGCGATACTTCCTTCATGCTTCAGTTTTGGAATCAGTGCTCACTCATGAAAGCCAAGTGGGGTAAGGTTGTAAATGGGAGATGCGTTGTTTCTGGGAAAGGTGTGTCCCAAATCAGCCTAAATGAGTGGGCGAACCTCCCTCTCCTCTGCTAGAGGTGGAAAAGTCTCAAAGAGAGTAGAATCAGGGCTCATCACACATGGATAGAAAGGGAAATGGGAAAAGTCGTAGAATCAGGAGGCTAGGTCTGAGCTAGATGCTTGATGCGTAGCCTTAGTTTAGGATTCTGCCGCCATGTCTGAGGGAGCGGTATCCGGGGATGATGGAGCCCCAGGAAGCATTTCCCGTAGCCTCGCCCAGGATGATGTATTTTAAGGTTGCTGGAACGGTGAGAAGATGGAGGTGATTTGCAGGATGATGAACCCTCGCCCAGGATGATGTATCGGTTGCCTGTATGCTGGCTCGCTAGCCCCGAATGCTGGATCCGAACCCCGTGTGATGTCTCTGCTGCCCAACCCGGATGCTGGAGCCTACGCCTGGTCCTCTGCATCCCCCTGGGTCTTCTGCCTCATACTCTGATCCGCCAGTATCTAAGCTGCCCGTTACGAAGCTGCCCGCTACGCTAAATCTTTACTGCCCGCTACGTTCTCTGCCTGGTCTGCCCACTACGCTCTGTTTCCTCTGCCCAATCTGATCAATCTGAACTGCCCGTTACGCTCTCTCTGAACTGCCCGCTACGCTAAATCTCCTCTGCCCGTTATGCTCTTTCATTACTGCCCGCTATGTTCTGTCTCCTCTGCCCATTACGCTTTTTCATTACTGCCCGCTACGCTCTGTCTTATTTTCCCGTTATGCTTTCTTTGAACTGCCCGCTATGCTCCCTTAATGCGTAGGCCTATTTATGAAATGTTCCCCCATAGTATTCCCAAGCATCCAACGCTGCACCAGTATCAGCAGAGGTGAATTCCATCCCTAGCAAAACCTTCCTCAAATGGCATTTCCGTTCCATGTCTCGCCTGTTTCACCACCTTAACGATGTATCCAGTCATCCTCAACCATAAAGTACCGATCAATAAAACTAAGTGCTAATGAACCTGACTTCATAAAGGACCAAGGAACTGAAGTAATGGAAGTTGCCGTTGCTTTCTCGCCGTTGAAAAGTAAGAAGGTCGCAAGGTCGATATCAGGCGGGCAGTAATATCGATAAGGCATGCGGTCAAGCAGTAGGCGGGATCAGCAGGCGGCAAGGTATCAAGTCTCAGGCAGGATCGTTGGGTCTATTTGAGCGAAGCCTAAAAGGGGGAAGTCGTAGGTTTAAAGAAGCAAGACTATCCAATCCTATCGAGTCCATTCCCCTAGCTATGTAAACGTGTTAAACTGCCATTCTTCAAAAAGAAAAAGTGACTTTTTCTCCCGAATCAATTGGATCTGCCTTTGTCTTTATTCCTGCTATTGTAGCTGCTGGAACTACTGCTACTGGCACTGGAGGATCCGAAATGAGCGATGCCTTAATAACTTCTATATTGCTCAAGGCTGCCTGGCTCAGATGCTATCTTTGCTTCCGCGCCTGGTGAATCTGCCAATATTAATAATCGTTCAAGACTCAACCACTAAATATGGAATTGCATTTCGAATGGACTAGCTCTAGCAAGACCAAAAGCTAGGCAACTAACGCTAGCAACATGTGTAAGCATTCTCTTGTATGTGGCCTTGTTGTAATGATGAATCAACGTATGTAAGCTTCGTAATTCATTCCTCCTTCCATCCAGTCGAGGTAGGAACGTGTGTTTCGTAGATGTAAGTTTCGTGAGGGGTATGGCCTCTCTCTTGGGTCTGGATTGAACGGGTCCTTTCTCTCTTTTCGAACCAATCCAATATTCTCAAAAGAGAAACACTTCGTAATCCCAATCGAATGAAGGCACGTTAGCGATTACCCAACTACTCGATCTATATCACTAGAAATCGCTCCCCAGCTCTATAGCGATTGTATTCTTTGGACGTCCTGTCCTTCCATGGGTGCATCGTCTGCCCTACCTCTCTTCATTCGCTCAGGGCTTTCATTCATGACCATCGCATGCGGCTCTCCCTCCCCCGGATCAACAGGGGTGAGCTTGCAACCTCGACTCCATAATCTCTTTTCTTTCTCTATCCTTCCCCGCTGGTGGCTTTCCTGCTAGCTTTCCTTCATCTACTGGTTCAACCGATGGATTAACAGAGTCGACTGAATCAACTATTACAACTACTACAACTTGATCCGGCTGCTGCTCCTATTTCTCTTTCTCTTTCTTGCTATTGGTGATGCTCCTTCCTTCGCTTCGACTTATGGTGCGACCCCCGCCTTTGCTTCTGCTGGATCGGCTGAGTCAACATCTTATGAATCTACAGCTTCACCCACATCAACTGCTGCCTTCGCCACTTACTTAAGCTTATTACTTCGCTTCTTGTGTCCATGCTCCTGGATCTATAGGTTATTAATATGGTGCTGCTCCTTCATCATCTTTCACTACTTCTGCATATCGAACTGCTTCTTCTAGCTCTTGTTTGACAAAATTGACCTAAGAGAAAATCAGATTTAGGCCGTCACGAAATCATGAATTTGAGCACTAAGCACTGATGAGAATCCCTAAGCACTGATAATCCGAGGCCTATGAAATTGATATCTCCTCATTGCAAGCAAAACCTGTACCAGCGGTAAGCAAGGTGGAGTTTGGCAAGGCATTTCCCTACTGGAATGTGAGCCATTTCTTCATGCATAATGACATATAAAAAGAATGAACCAATCTCTCATTTGACTTATCAGTCGAGCCGATGGCGGGCTTTGACCATGTCTCCCGAGAAAGATCAGTACATATGGCGTAAGACGATTTCACATATCGAGGTCGGTATGGGATCGGGTGTGTTTCCCGTCTGACAATGATGCCCGCCCGGGAAGACATCTCAGATCTTCGTGCCGGCGCTTTTGGCTATTCCTAAATGGCACGTGTGGA
>APFE030185463.1:3389-70636 GCA_000404065.3 Pinus taeda
AGCATAGTTTTTCATTTCAAGCTTGTGTAAACATGAAACCGAATCCAAGCAGAGTTCTCCATGGTTCAAGCTTGTGTAAAAATGAACCCATACCCATTTTACATCTCGTGATTGCTATCTTTATTCGCTAAATTCTGTTAGATGAGCCTTGGTTGTTTCATCCCATCGCCACCATCTCTTTGGCCGATCATATGCTTTCACTTGCTTCTTTTCCTTTCCTGAGGGACCGCAGTTAAGAGTGGTTTTGTTAGCCAGCCTCTTAACCATTACATGTTTTGAGCGGTTCCCCCATTGCTGGAACTAGTTGCTACCCTTTATATCACTCGTTCCTCTAGGACGAGTCACCTTTAAGCTCTTTTTTGACTCATAAAATATGAAAAGATTGCCAAGTATTTTTTCCCTTTTTGACTCGTTAAAGAGAATAAAAATGGAGGTATGCTTTCAGCTCTCTTCTGACCGTTTAAAGATGAAAATATTGCCGAGTTATTCCTCTTGACTCGTTAAACGTAAATACGAGGCGGTCGCCTTTAAGCTCTTTTCTGACCGTGTAAAGACGAAAAGATCGTCGGGCCCTTGTCGTTTCAGGCTCGTTAACAGTTACAAAACGACGTGATTTCGGTCACTTTTTTACTTTTTCAGGTCGAAGTCACTAATCATGAAAAGTACTCCTCGATTGTAATGGTCGGGCATTCTTTCAAGCATTTTTTTATACTTTTTCGGGCTCGAGCGACACAACTTTACGAAAAAGGACACCCCTGGAGTTTACTTTTCTGTGGTCTTTTCAAACTCTCTAAACATGAAACGACGTCGAGTTCTTCCTTTGTCAGATTCGTTAAAACTTGATGACATTGGATTCCGTCGAAATGACATTTTACAAGCATATGCTATCCCCGTCAAGCTTGTTAATAAAAATAATTGGGGTACTCGCCAGAAATGGTGGGGAAAATGGAACCAGAATCATTGTCATGTCAGCAGTATGTCACTCTTGAACATGGAACTTGTCTGCATTCGTGTCTGGGTGGGGACATCTCATCTCATTTTTCACTTGCCTCCGTGGGTTTGGGTGATCCTGTTTGACCTCTCATCTGCTCTTTGCCTTGTCACCATGACCTCTGATTGATTGATGTCAAATACTGCCAAGTCCACTGTCGTGCCACCGATATGTTCAAGAGAAGTTGACCTCTGCGAAATATCGACCTCCCTCTGATAACTCATATAATCTTGATTCACAAAAACATTATCTCCCTCTGTCTCGCGTCGATGATGTGGGAAACACTATGGCCCACCTTCGATCAAGGTCACTTCCTGTCGACTTCAGCTCATTATCCAGGAAGCTGATCTAGAGACTCCCTTCTGGTTCCTTGGAGCCTGCACGCCTCAATGGCAGGTTCTTCGCATTCGATGCAAGGTTTTCATCATTGGCCTCCGATTGGGTGATTCTACGGGTGTTTGACACCGACTCACTGATTCACATGCCGTAGATTGTACTGGTAGTACCTTGAGGGCCATTTTCATTATTGGTGGTACCTCTCACGTCTGTTAACAACTTTCATCATTGGCTGGTAATCAGATGATGTTCCTGCATGTTCGACTTCAACTCCTATATTAGCATGCTTGAACTTGTACTTTGTTCGGATCGAGATGGAAGCACAAGACCCTGGATTTTGTCTGTTGGGATCTAGGATGCGATTTTGTGGATTATTATGATTCTTACATGACTCATTCACTGGATGGCTACGACCATGCCTAAGTCTATTTATCGATCCTCACTGGATGGCTGCGCCCATATCTTGGATCTAGATTATTGTGTACTCTGCTATGAATGGCTATGCCCATACCACCTATATCATGTATTTGAGATATCAATTGTACTTCTCCACGCAGGTTTTCCGGCGGCGGTGTTTTCGGTTGGACATGTTCTCATAAAGCATTTCATCCCTCTCTCTCTCTCTTGGGCCTCATGCTTTAGGGGGCATCTGTTACACAGCAATTTGTCACCGTCCCTGCTACCCCTCTCCCGCATCTTGGAGGACTCATTCCGGGACCTATGAGAAGTGACATGGCCTACAAACACTTGCATTGCATTCCCCTGAACATGAACTTTGTTTGCCCTGAAGACATCTCCTGCTTAAGAACCCTAAAAATAACTCTTTTTCCATTGGCGCGGTTCCATAGTGCAGACCTCGCGCCAAGGGGAGAAACCTCCAAAGAGGGCGCACCAATTGGCGCTCTGTCATAGAGTCGCACCCACGCCAACCATAATCAGAGGTGTTTTTTAACAAACAAATGGCGGAAGTTTCGTCCTAACAAATTCCTAGACTGCCATCTATCTTGAGTTGGGTGGTTCGGCTACAGATTTCCATAGAGAGGAAGTGGTTTGCCACCTTTCATGGAAGCTTCCTTGATGATATGGCCAATCCCATGGTTATTGGCTATGATCCCAACTCCCCTTCCTCCATCTATGAAAGCTTGCCCATTTTCCTTGGCAAGCTAGTTCCAGAGTTCCAGAGATTGAAAATTGTCAAGTTTCCAAGAGCTTCATGCTGCAAGAGCCTTCTTAATTCCCATAAGGCCAAATCCAAGCAAGGAGATTCTTGTCCAAGAACCAAAGGGAGAGGCTTGTCCTTACTCCCAACAAGCTTTGTGAGACATTTGCTGCTGACTACCTGGCCAAAGGAGAATCTAGCGTCAGAACTTTGGTTGTATTCTTCTTTGATTATTATTAATGAACGACTATTGGTTATGGTTCCACTCTTGTTGTTATTTGTGATGATGATGAGTTATGTCCTTTCTGACTGATATATAGTTGCATATGCTGGATTTTATGCTTGTGTTTGTGTCGTTTCTTGTATGTGCAGGTGTCCATTCATGGAGATCGTGAGGATTGTGATCTGTCGAAGCAAAGGAATGGGAGAACCACCTCTTCTACAAACAATAGTGTTGGAATCCAGGTAGGCCTTCATCACTGGTCTGTTAATTTGCAATTAGGAACTTGTGCTATAGCGTTTGATGATTGTTGCTAGACCTGGTCTGGGCTAGTAGGGATCACCTCTGTCTACAGAGGGGATTTACCTCCTCAACATCGCCGATAGCGATATAGCTTCCGGATCCAAAATATATAGAATAAGGTTAATACTATCGTTGGGTCTAGAAGGTAACGATGAACACTAAGTCTTAGTGTTGATTGTGATTGGCAGAGAAGGGGTTTAACGCATGTTTTTTGAGCATTTCCACTATAAAGAGTTATGATGGGAATAATGATGCGATGGAGGGTTTTGTGAGTTAAATAAATCCCAATGAGCATATGAATGAAGGGCTTAAACAAGGTTATATGCGAGGGATTTGTTAAGGGGGTGTTGTGGCCGGCAACAACCCCCCTTCTTATTTAGTTTTATTACTAATACTAAATAAGTGGGGACCCTTTATCGAAAAATTAAAAAAATAAAATAGTACTTGTATTCCGTTTTTGAATAAATCTTACTATCATAAACTTAGGAAAATACCCACAAAAATCTAAAAAGACCTAAGTTTTATAATAAGTTTGAAGAAAACCGTTCTCTCAATAATAAAGCATCACATCACAAAAAAGGTAATGGATAACATCCTATAAACAAAACCATAAGTTTGCAAAATCGCGATGCGAGATCGCACACTGAAAAAACTCATCGCATCGCAGTTTTCATATGTCTCAAGTATCACTTAAGGTGAAATACCTTAAGCCGCCGATATGCGATGAGTTTCACAAATCGCATTTCGCATAAACATATGGTAATAGATGATTGTCAAACACAATGGATTAGCAATATTGCGAAGCAAATCGCAAAATCGCTTTATCGTAGATCTGCAGGGCTCGTCGTTTGAAAAGTTTTTCCGTAAAATCGATGCCCAGTTATGTGCATTAATGTTAATTTAATGAGTTAGTTGATGATCATTAATGAAATATGGCTTGGATCTAATCGAAAGGTCATTTTACGTAGGGTGATATATTTTATATTATTTCGGCATTTAAAGCTTTCCCGTCACCTTATTTCTTATCATTACTCTTTCCTTATTTGTAAAATATAGGAACGAAAAGAAAAGAGGTATACATAGTAGTGTTCAGAATATTATGGGAAAGAAGGGAAAATCTTTGAGTTCTGAAGACAAAGAAATGATGCCCTTATACACAGACACCACTTGTAACAGAGATGTCGGCGTTACTACTTGGGAAGGCATGTACAGTCTACTTGAGGAAGAAAATCCTAGAGTGATGAAGGTTACAGCAACTGCAGATTCACGTGGGTCATCTGAGGCGTCAATTAAAGAACTAGCATGCTCATTCTTGCACCGGATAGCGGCAAGGCCCAAGATTCTTCCATACATGAACATGGTTAAATGGGTACTCGATAGTGTTGAGATAACAGATAGAGAGTTTAAGACTCAGAGCCAAGGAATCATTGGGTTGTTCACTCCACAAAATTTAAGGTCTATATATCCTCTAACAAAAATGTGCAAAAGGCAAAAAATATCACCAGGGAAGCCCAAATCAAGAAACGAAGGCAGTTTTCGATGCGCGATTAGTGCTTAGCGCTAATCGCGCATCGTCGGGCAAAACCCCTTGAGAAGGAAATCCTCTGATCAATTAGTCGCCTATAAGCCCAGAAAATTATAGAAAAAGTGCTAAAGGATAAAGGCAAAACCCGATCTCTAAAAACCAATGGTATTTATCAGAGATATCCTTAAAGTGTTATGTAAATATCTACCAAATGCACAACATCTACAGACAAGCTGGAGACAAAAGGATAACTGAGTTGAATTGGGATTCTTACTGGCGATACTTGGTAAAACCATATAGTCAATGCATGACTCTCAAATGCCTCATTAACTCTGCCGAGAAGATGGCGCCAACACTTTCCGATTTTGTTTTCGCAAGGCAACTAAAGTCGGAGGTCGGCCAACCAACTCTCCTCAAGCTGATGCTGAATGCTTGCGACTACAGAGAACAAATACATAGATAGTTAATTGCCAGATTCAGTTTTAGTTTCAATTTTGCTTTATTTTTTCCTTAGATGAGGATGGTCATTTAAACCTCCTCCTATATTTTTGTAATAAACTATTTTTATATTTAGCTAGTAGTATTTCAACCCTTCTCATGCATTTAGAGAAGGGTCCTGAAATTTTTCAAAAACGTTTCCTTAGAACATGCACTTCTGCACCCTCCGAGGAGGTTTTGATGAATGAATGGAACAAGATTTATTAATATCCATGTTTAATATCAACTACTGAAATTTCACTTTTTTACTCTTAGTAGATGTTTAATTAAGAGGAGATAAATCATTATCGCTGAAGCTCATGAGTAGAACTTGTTATCAATGGTACTTTTATCTGTTAACGATTTCTGCTTATGTGTTAAGGTGATATTTATGTTCATTTATTTATATATGAATGCTTGAAAGCTTGAGTTATCATTTGGCACTTATGTACGGTGATGGCCATTCTATTTATGCTTAATATATGAGTGACTTATTATGCGATATGCTTTTCACAATTGTTTCGGCTAACTTTTTATACGAAATGGTTTATCTTTATTGAATTCTTTTCTCATAGCGATTGAATGATGTTTATTACCGATTACTGTTAGAAATTATTTTAGATCGCATAACTGAAAGATTAAATCCCAGGTTAGTTTCAGAGTTAGATATTTCTATTCATTAGAATACAATTGCATGTTGTTAAATTAGATTTAGAATAGAAAAATTTTACTTAGAAATTATTAGAAAGCAAATATCAATTCTCAACACACACACACACATAAATTGGGAAACTAGTCCCATTATCCCCAGTTGGACCCACCATCCCAAATGGAAAAGGAGCTGCTTTCAAGGTCCAGACCGGGTGGGTATCCCCCTTGTTGTAGACCCGATTTTCAGGGCTTCAACATATTTGGCGCTATAAGGAGGGCCCGAACCGTGAATGGCAAGTAAATCTAAATCGAAATACCATTTTGAGAGTAAATCGCCCTCACCATCTTCCCCAACTTCTCCATCACATTTAGAATCTTTGAATCTTGAGCAAGAAGTCGATAAAACAACAACCACTGCCAGAAACCTGAACATTTTAGAGAAATCTACTATTGAACCTCCTGAAGTTGAATCATTGATCCATAAACTTCAGTGATTTTCTATATCACCCCAAAAATCTGAAAAATCTCAAGGTAGTGTGACTTCGCAATATAACCCTTCTCATCCTCTTACCAGATTGCAGAGTGAAAAGTTTGGTATCGAACCAACTAAATTACCTCTACCTAAAAGGAAAAGAGCAAGGAAATCACCTAAAGGGTCTGATAGTGAGACTCTTTTGTCACAATCTTCCATCTCAACCTCTCCACCGCAAAGTCAACCATCCACCCCTCCACTTCAAATTGTTGTCCACCAGACCACTGGAACTTCATCATCTCCTTCTCAATCATCTGGAACATCTTCTGCGCTTTCCTCTGTTAGTAGTTCAACGATTGCCCACACCCCATGGAATAACTCAGGGGAAGTCTTAATGCCTGCACCCTTGAGTCAAATGCCGACCCATTCTGAAAAATGGCTGCCTAAGTTTAATCCTGAAACAGGCATGCTAGAAGAAGAACACATAAACAACTTTATGTTATCTATAAATCTCAATGGAGTTACTAATGAAGACGCTGTTGTCCGGCTCTTTCCTTACACTTTGCAAGGAGCAGTTGGATCATGGTATTTTTCATTACCATATGGATCTATCACTAGTTGGGATATTTTCCAAGAGCAATTCTTGACTAAGTTCGACGATGACAGGTCTACTGCGACACTAATCAATGACCTTTCTAATCTTAGGACTAAATCAAGGGAACCTATCAAGTATTTTAGTTCGCATTTCAATAAACTTTTGAATAAAATTCCTATTACTTGCAAGCCTAGCGAAGAAGTTCGAAGTGAATGGTACATATCTGCTCTACCATCAAACATAGAAATTTTCGTTGATAGGGCTGCCAAAACAACTTTAGATAAAAATATAAAGGAAGCAATAGCGGTAGAGAAATGTATCGTAGCCTTATAAAAGAAAAACGTTTTTGATGAACGAAAATCTAAGAAGGTCACTTTTAAAGAAGATACCAAGAAAAAACAATCAAAAGACCCATTTGATTTAGAAGGATTGCAGAAAGTTTTGAAAACCATGTCTAATGAAATGGTTGACATTAAGAAACAAGTAGCAGAGACTTCTTCAAAAAATCAGAAGAAGAAGAAGAGGAAGTTTCTAACGAGGAGCCTACTGACAAAGAAGAAATTGTATAAGTACAGGGAATGTGGGACTTCATCCTCCCAGATGAAGAGGATCAAGAGGCATCACCAGTTAGTGCTAGAAGTAGAAATCAACTCGATCCTCCACAACCTACTCCTAAGCCGAAGAGCGCAAGCTCAATGTCTAAGGATAAAGTCGTAGGTAAGAAAACGTCACCCCAAGCGACTCAAACAAGCCCAGTCCAAACAGGTTCACCAACTCCATCTAAAACATTGGTTGTTTCTGATGAGATGGAGTATAATATCATAGAAGACATGAAGAAGACTAGGGCTATCATTACTTTTTATGAATTGAGCAAGTTAAAACATCAACAAAAGCTACTTTTGAGAGAGTTACACGCAATACCTATTGCACCTCTGCCTACCGCTGTAATCTCGCAAGCTTCTCACGCGATGGAAATACCTCCAACTAATGTGACTAATAAAGTTGATCCAAACGATATTGCTTTAATTGGATAAGGTCAAGATCTCATACTCCCCCATTTCTTCTTACTTATGAAGTTTTCACCAAAAACTTGCATAATTGTTTAGTAGATTTAGGAGCTTCATTACTCCATGTTACACAAAAATATCATCACCATGACTATTTGCAGTCAGTATGGGTCTATCATCACTTATACTATCCTCCTAAGCAAGTCTCAGACCTCAGCTCTTCATGTCAAGCTTTGAAAATGAGAGAGAGACATTAAAAATCAATAAAGCTCTGGTTTCGCACTTTCTCTCACTGTTACCTGCGGTCCCGCATCCTTTGTTCATGTTACCTACGGATCTGCCCGCTCTGTCTGTAAAGGGGTGGGTGTGGACCCCTGTGAAAGTAAAAAATGTGCAAGTTTATTCTAAAAAACTCACTTTGGGTTAATTCTAGATGATTCTAGAAGGAATTTTGACGTGGATTGTTCGCTCCAAGGTGGTTCATGCATCCCAAAAGAGAAGGAGCTAATCTCTTGATGAGAGGAGCTATCCATTTGAAGGAGGGCTTTATCCCTTTGAAGGAGGACCTAGTAACTTCCATCCATTGCACTATAAATTAAGGCATTGGGCTGGTTGCTAGAGAGGTTAGAAGCTGAAAATTTGTAAGGGTAAATGCTGATGGAATTAATACTTCCTAGTTAAGCTTGAGAGGAGAGATCACATACCTTTTGGCTTCATTGGGAAGTGAGTGAAACTTGTCAAAGTAGAGGAAACTTCTTTCTGGAGCCTGGGAGGAGCTTGTACAACATCAAGGCACAGGTTGTAAAGTTCCTCTTTGATTTGAATTAATACAATCAGATTCATTTTTCTCAACAAATTGTTTTATGTGGTTTGTTTCATAAATTCCTTGATCATTATGATGGATATTCTTTATGACATTGGCTTTTCAGGTGCTATTTAATTTGTTTGCTTGTTTGTGTTTGCAGACTTGCTACAAGGGAGCTCATTTGGATCAAAGGAGCAAGGCTTCCACAAACTTGCATTGGACCCAAGGTAGGCCTAAAACACTTGTTTGATTTTGTTTTTCATTGCATATTTAGAGAAAGATAGTTTTTGATTGGCTTGCTTGTCATTAGATATCTTTAGATACTAGGAAGGTCGAGATTGTCCGCAAAATCGACTCATTCCATGTGACATTGTGATTTCCTTTATGTATGATAGATAAGAGAGAAGCAAAGGGGCCAACCTAGATCTTTCGCTTGAATCCTTGCTTCATTTCTCTCCCCATTGATAGAGCTTGCAACTCCTCTCCTACTTGTCCTACTTAAAGAATACCTGTAGAAACAAAGTAACAAGACACCATCAAATCTTCTCGATCTATTATATCATAAACAATGCATAATCAGAAATACATTGAACATACAATGGCATTCACAAATAACAAGATTCACAAGTACACAATTGTATGGAGAAAAGATTAAAGAACTTTATTAATAATAGAAGAGAGGATTACCGCCTAGTTGTCTGATCCAGCATCATCCTCCCAACATCAAAGCCCTCTTCACCTCATGAAAAGAAAGATCACCCAACAATACAATGTTCTCTCTCAAAGACAAACTGTTAGCACTTCCTTACAAATTACAAAATTGTAGCCTTCAGATTTCTCAGATGAGGGATCCATTTATAGATGTCTGCAAGGGTGTGAGTCATCTCTAGGTTTTGATTAGTGTCATGCCACTTGTAGTTCTTGGTTCCACTTGGAGATTTCTTGGATCTCTTACTCATCCCTAGGCGAATTCAGAGAGGCAAGTTTCATAGGAGAAGTTTCTAGAAGATTCCATGAGCATCCACTTAGCAAACTGCCTCAAACATTTGTCCATTCTCGCTCATCGCACCCGACATAATGCCTCTTCATTATGCATCGCACCTAGCTAGTGTAGGAGTCAGTATGCATTGCAACTTGACAGTGAAGAAGTTAGTATGGTCCCATTTTGCCAATTTTGAGTGGTTTTTTAGATGGAACTTCTGAGGAATGATGTAATCAGTTGACCATGATCCTTTAGGGTATGAAAGAAAACTTTTAGGGTTTAAAGAGCCCTTGTTTTATTGACATATAAGATTGGGGTTGCAATGCCCAAATATGTCTATAACACCAACCATAGGCTGCCAAGTGGCCCAATTAGAGGCTACCACATGGCAACATGTGGGCTACCAAAAATCTTGATAAGGGTCGAATGGAGCAGGTGGGGGTTGAGCACTAGACGTCCGTCCAACAAACCTTTCTAACTACCAACACGCCACTATGTTTCTTATTATCTATTGACATGTGACATATATTTAAACTTGAATTCATGCGTGTTATAGACATATTTAGGCACATCAACCCAAAACTTATATGTTGATAAACTAGGGCTCATCAACCCCTAAAAGAGTTGTTTCATACCCTAAAGAAACATAGTCATCTGAATACATCATTCCCCAAAAGTTCCAACTGAGAAACCATCCAGAAATGGCCTAAATTAAACCATACTGACTGCTCCACTGGAAAAGTGCGATGCATACTGAGTGGTACACTGCCAGGGTGCGATGCATACTGATTAGGCCTTCTATAGGGTGCGATGGGCGAGGATGGACAAATGGCCGAGATAGTTTGCTAGGTGGTTTCTCATGGAAGCTTCTAGAAACTTCCCCTGTGCCACTTGCCTCTCTTAATTCGCCCAAGGATGAATAAGGGCTCTAAGAAATCTCCAAATGGAACCAATTGTAACAAGTGGAATGACGCTAATCAAATCCCATGGATGACTCACACCCTTGCACACATCTATAAATGGATCTCCAATTCAAGAGATCCGGAGGCTGGAATATTGTAAATTGCAAGGAAACGCTGATAGTTTGTAATTGAGGAAAGAGCTTTGTATTGTTGGAGTGATCTTGCTATTTCATGAGGTGAAGAAGGATTGAAGCTGGGAGGATGATGCTAGCATAGACAACTGGGTTGTAATTCTCCCTTCTATTAATAGAGTTCTTCAAGTTTTCTTCCATATGATTTTGCAATTGTGAATGTTATCATTTGTGAATGCTATCATTTGTTCATTATATATCTGATTTTGTAATGTTTATGTTGTAATAGATCACGATGCTTTGACAATTCTTTGTTGTTGTACTTGTGTAGGTACTCTCCAAGCGTGTTAATTATGGGGAGGAGTTGTAGGCTCTTTCAAAGGGGAGAGAGGTCAAGCAAGGGATTAAACAGAAGTTCCAAGTTGGTTCCATTATTTTTCTCTTATCTCTTACACATAGAAGAAATCTTTGAATTTCTTTAAACTATTCTTTCTAGGGTAGTTGCCAAACCTAAGGGCTAACATTCTTTAGGAATACTAATTTTTCCATAAACAAATTGGCAACTCTGCTGGGAAAAGCTACTATTCCTAAAGAATGCTAGCCCTCTAGGTTTGGCAGCTACCCTAGAAACAATAGTTTAAAGAAATTCAGTGATTTCTTCTATGTGTAATATATAAGAGAAAGATAATGGAACTAACCTATAACTTCCATTTAATCCCTTGCTTGACCTCTCTCCCCTTTGATAGAGCCTGCAACTCCTCCCTGTACTTAACACGCTTGGAGAGTACCTACACAAGTACAACAACAAAAACCATCAAAGCATCGTGATCTATTACAACATAAAAATTACAGAATCAGATATATAATGAACAAATGATAACATTCACAATTGCTCAATCATATGGAAGAAAACTTGAAGAAATTTATTAATAGAAGGGAGAATTACAACCCAGTTTTCTGATCTAGCATCATCCTCCTAGCATCAATCCTTCTTCACCTCATGAAATAGAAAGATCACTCCAACAATACAATGCTCTTTCCTCATTTACAAACTATCAGCATTTCCTTGCAATTCACAATATTCCAGCCTCTGGATCTCTTGAATTGGAGATCCATTTATAGATGTGTGCAAGGGTGTGAGTCATCCATGGGGTTTGATTAGTGTCATTCCAATTGTTGCAATTGGTTCCATTTGGAGATTTCTTAGATCCCTTATTCACCCTTGGGAAAATTTAGAGAGGCAAGTGGCATAGGGGAAGTTTCTAGAAGATTCCATTAGCAACCACCTAGCAAACTGTCTCGCCATTTGTCCATCCTCACCCATCGCACCCTATAGAAGGCCTAATCAATATTCAACGCACCCTAGAAGTGTACCACTCAGTATTCATCGCACTTTTCCAGTGGAGTAGTCAGTATGGTTTAATTTAGGCCATTTCTAGATGGTTTCTCAGTTGGAACATTTGGGGAATGATGTATTCAGATGAATATGTTTCTTTAGGGTATGAAACAACTCTTTTAGGGGTTGATGAGCCCTATTTTATCGATATATAATTTCAGGGTGATGTGCCCAAATATGTCTATAACAGTTTCCCCCTAAAGCATGAAGTCATAAATATTGATGTCGGGTGAGGTGCTTTATCATGAGGATCCGAAGTTTCGAACTAGAAGGTGACCTGCATAAGTTACAATACAATACATCATCGTAATATAATTTTCATGATCTAGCTGAGGGAGGCATTCCCATGCTCAACTTTATAAATTCATTTCATGTACATAGATTAGATAGCCGTCTACAAATACAGACTGGTGAATCTCCAGATATAGAGTCATCTTCCATGGTTAGGATGACCATATGTGTAGGGCCTTTGTACATTTGATGTTTTTATATTCCTGAATATATCGTAGCTCGGATGGATGGAACTAGACCCAGGGTCTTCAAATGCATCCAATCTTCGCTCGATGTACAAGTCAATCCATGTGAATAGATGTTCTAAAGTCGAACATGGAAAGACATCACTTGATTACCAACCAATGATGTGAGATGTTAACAGACACGAGAGGAATCACTGATAATGATAATGACCCTCAAGGTACTACAGTACAATTCACGTGGTTTGAATAGATGATCCAATGTCAAACACCACTCAAAATCTTTCGTTCGAAGGCCATTGCTGGCAACCTGTCACCGGAAGTGAGGAACTTACCATTGATGTATGTAAGCTCCAAAGCACTGAAAGGGTTGTTTCTAAGTCAAATTCTTTGATAATGAGCTGATGTTGACAAGAAGCAACTCATCGTAGGAGGGTGTTAATGTATCCCACATCTACGACTCAAAATGAAGCAAATTATTTTCTGGAGGTGAAAAATGAACTAACAATGAAAGGTTCAGGAATGGCGGTCATGAGAAATGAAGGTTGGAGGTATTGCAGTGGATGAGACATTAGCTGGATGGTGATTTCTCAACTGAATGACCTCTCTTGAACATGTCGACGACATTGAGGT
The DNA here is from genome assembly GCA_000404065.3 of Pinus taeda. Classification (NCBI taxonomy): domain Eukaryota; kingdom Viridiplantae; phylum Streptophyta; class Pinopsida; order Pinales; family Pinaceae; genus Pinus; species Pinus taeda. The sequence goes on from APFE030185463.1 coordinate 16,448, forward strand.
GAATTGATAGCATTAGCCCCAAAATATGGATGGTATGAAAGACCAATGGTGAGATGACTGGTGAATGGAATAAACCAACCCAACTCAATAATGGTGATGAAGTGAAAGTGTCATATTCAAGAGTGACTTGCTACCATAAGTTCTCCAAGTTTTCTTTCCCTTTTTCCTGAGTCATTGCTAACCAGTACCTCTTTATTTTTGTCAAGCTTGAGGAGGATAACATATGCTTGTTCTATAATTCACCCTTCGAGCAAACCTGTCGTTATTAATGTTTTAACGAGTCTAGCTACAGTGAAACTCGGTCTCGTCTAGATGGACAAGTTTGTCGCTATTGTTTTAACGAGTTCAATGACAGGGATAACTTGGACCTTTTCATGTGTAGAGAGTTTTAAAAGGGATGAAAAGAAAACTCCATAAGTTATTTTTCATAAAGTAATCCCTCAGGTCCAAAAAAGGATAAAATAATATAGGATGGGTGACATTTCCAATCACTTTAACGAGCTAGAAATGCAAAACGCTCGACAATCTTTTCATATTTAATGAGTTTGAAAAGGGTTTAAAGAGGACTCAATTTTGAGGAATGAGTGGTGTCTAGGGTAGCAATTGGTTCCAGTGATTTTGGAACTTCTGAAAACATGTCGATTTTTGTGAAGAGGCTGGCTAATGAGACCACTCATTGCAACTGTTCCTCAAAAAGGGGTAAAACAACCAAGTGGAAGCATATGATCGGCCAAAGGGATGGTGGTGATGGGATGTACACAACCAAGGTTCAAAGGGCTGATAGAATGGCAATCACAAAGGTCAATTACTTGTAAATGGGTTCGTTTTTTGACAAGCTTGAACCATGGGGAACTATGCTTGGATTCTGTTTCATTTTTACACAAGCTTGAAATGAAAAACTATGCTTTGATTAAATTTCATTTTTACACAAGCTCGAAATGAAAAAACTATGCTTGAATTCAGTTTCATTTTTACACAAGCTCAAAATGAAAAAAACTATGCTTGGATTCAGTTTCATTTTTACACAAGCTTGAAATTAAAAAATATGCTTGGATTCAATTTCATTTTTACACAAGCTCGAAATGAAAAAAATATGCTTGAATTCAATTTCATTTTTACACAAGCTCGAAATGAAAAAAATATGCTTGGAAAATGCTTTGCATGCCCCCAGCATGATGAAAGGGAGAGTGTCCAGTAGCCAGATGGAAGTCATTGCAGTGAAGCAGGATGATTATCCAACATCTATTTGGCTTTGTCCAAAATAGACAAAGGTGAGTCTCTTGTAACCAGATGGAAGTCACTGCGGTGAGGTAGGATGGTTATCCAACACCTCTTTGGCTTTGTCCAGAATAAACAAAGGTGAAAGGTGTGACAGACTAATCACATAACCTATAGGGAAACTTATCTTTACCATTAGGTGCATGCCCCCCAAGCTTCATTGCATTCACCTAAGTAGACTGCTCATGGCTATCATGTGGATAGAATGAAGGTTCTTTTACAAGATCAAGTGAAAGACTCGACTTGGAACTTTCATGCAAGGGTTCTTGTTTCATTTTTTAGCGAGCTTGACACAAGAAAGGAACTATGTTCATATCCTTGTTTTCATTTTTTAATGAGGTTGACATAAGACAACCAACTATCCTTTGATACCCTTGGTTTCATTTTTTAACAAGGTTGACACAAGACAATGAACTATCCTCAAACTCCTTCGTTTTATTTTTTAAAGAGATTGACACAAGACAACGGACTATCCTCAAACCCTTGGTTTCATTTTTTAATGAGGTTGACACAAAATAATAAACTATCCTTGGCAGAATCTTGCTCAGAACTCATAAGTGGTCATGAAGGAGAGATCTGGTTCCAATGCCCCCAGTACATAATGTACAACATCACTAAATTGATTGTCAGTTGATGTAGGTATGGAATGGGTTTCCACATAATTGACCCATGGCGGGGATGATACCATTGGTATAAATGGACCATTTAGGGATGGTGGTTGACTAGGAGCTATATTTGGACCAGGAAATGAAAGCTGGTCAATGGTGACAATCCTGCCTTCATGCGGGAAACAAATCACTCAAAAGAGTGTTGAAACAATAGCTCCCATGTGATAAAAATAGTCATGCCCAAGAAGTAAATTGTAATATAAAGGTCCTGGGACTACCATCACATTTAGATAAATGGTTTTTCCTCCCAAAGTGATAGGTAACTAAGGAAGGATCCCTAATGGTTGACTGGTTCCTCTGTTAAAGCCCAACATATTATGTGTAATAGGCACAAGCAGTGGTGAACTGAGCGCTTTCCAAGAAGTTGAGGAAAGGATACTCATTGATGCACCTTCATCTATAATAGTTCCAGATACAATTATTTTACGAACTTGTACTATGCTATGGAAAGGCACATAAGAAGGAAGGTGGGATCCTACCAGTTGATTCCAATCAAAGGAAGTGACTAGACTAGTTGGAGGGGGTACCGTAGAAATGGAAGAATTAACCCCTTGAGTTACGAAAACTGGATGATTTTCCTCTTGTCTTGATGGAATAGGTGGACTGCCCCCATTCTCATTTGAATCTAAGGTAACAAAAAGAACTTGAGTGGTATCATTTTCACTCTCTTTGAGAAAGGTATGATTAGCTGAAGGCGAAATCGGGTCAACTGCTACCTTGACCTATTGATTTTGGTTGGGCATAGACTCATAGGATTCACTTTCAGAGAGAGTGGTTTCGATCGACGATTGATTTAAATTAGTCAGTTCATTACCTAGTGAAGGATTCAGGGAGAGTTTCCTGTAACCAGATGGAAGTCGTTGCGGTGAAGCAGGACAATTATCCAACACTCTTTTGGCTTCATCCAAACAGGGACAAAGGTGAAAGGGGTGTATACCTTCACATAACCTATATGGAAGCTTAACTTTTCCCTTCTTCCTATGAAATTTACTATCACTAGTTGATGGTGTGTTACCAACATGATCTCCAAAGGTTGATGATATGAGATGGTGTGAACGGGAAGACCATTCTTTCAAGATCCGAGGAAAATAAGGACAATTATGATGAAAATGGTCTCCCGCACAAACTATGCATGGATATTTGACTCTGTGAGGCTTAACGAACAAATTTTCATCAGATGTTGCATTCAAAGCAATGGTTACTTGGTTTCCCCCTTGTTGAATTGGCTTCTTATTTTTATTCTTAGCCACCTGGTTTCTAGTACCATACTTTCACCAAGTGAAGAGGAAGAAGGGGAGGAAGAAACAAGTGAGGAAGAAGGCAAAGGGTCAAGTTTAGGATCAACTGGGGGTTGATTTTGTCTAGTTGGAGGTGTACTCAATTTTAGGAATGTCTCAACATTTTGAGCTGAGGAGGTTGAAAACAACCATACTAGCAGGCCAATGGTAAGTCCCGAAAGGGATAATGTAGCCATATAAGGAGCACCAATATTTCTGAAGGAAGGAAAAGGACTAGGATTCCCTTCAAAAGGGATTCCTTGATTGGTGGACTCCAGATTTGTCTCCATATATCTCAACCTAAGATCAACTAAGGAATAGGGATGTTATTCTGAATTTGATTAATTTTAATGATGTTTTGACACAAATTTGCGTTTTCAGTTTTTAAGAGTCGAGAAAAAGCTAAAGATGACTCTAGTCTCCTTCAATTTTTAATGAGCTTGAAAGGACAAGTGCTTAGATGGACCTTTTCTCTTAAAGAGTCGAAAAGGAATAAAAGTGACTACTCTGGAAAATCTAGACAAAGGGATTACCAAACCAATCACAAAACTGCAATATACACCTTGATGATACATTAAAGAGAAATTACCAAGGACTTATGTACAACAGTCAATCTTCCCGAATGTTGTGTTCAGTGCATTGCAATCAATAAGGTGGCGGACTCAGCTTCCTATTTGTTATGCTCCTATACCATTAGGTTTCATTTTTCATGATTGACTGATGAAATGCCAAATATGTTCATCCTTTCCATGCTACAAAGGTTTCCATATTTTGAAGAAAAATGAAAAAAATTAAAAAATGAAAAGAGGGTATGCCCTAAAAGAAAATCAAAGGGCAAAAAGAATCAAATGGTCAAAAAGAAAGAAATGAACCCCAAACGAAAAAGACCAGGAAAGTGTGCCAATCCAAAATTCCACTACTGCTCCATTTTTGAAGAAGTTCATTGTATACAGTTGCTTGACTCTTGTTATGGTTAATGAATGGCCAAACAGCTTAATCTTGGCAGATAAGTAGTTTGGTAGAGAAGCAAAGGAGCTCAACTGCTTAATCTAAGCCCTTGGAAGAGATAAGGGTAGACTTAGATAGGATGACAGCTAAAAGAAAAAAAAGAGAAAGGGTTTACTAGTTCAAATGCACCCAAGGATAAAGGAAGAAAAAATGTTAGGTGTAATAGGCTGGGTAGGCAGTTATGATGTTGCAGAAGCAGGTGTATGAGAAATTTTGTATTTCAAAGATAACTCATCTCTCATGAATATCACAAGCACAATGGCAATGGTTTGGCTACAAAACAAAGGAAGCATGACTAACTTCCCTCACTCTTTCCCAGAAATCACTCACTAACCTCCCCCCAGGATATTGAGATCTGCTTAATGATCCTAGACCACTCCATTTCAAGTGAAAGTTTGAGTAAAATGACATTTTCTCCATCGGCCGAGAAGCCACATTTCTTGTGTAAAATTTTGATTTTCTCCTAAGCCTAAGCTATTCAACTTTACAGCTTAAAAACCCTCTCATTTCCCTTAGCCTAAGTTTCTTAAACAATTGTTTGGACTTAGCGCTTATTTCTGCCCCATACTCATATTAATACATTAACTTTATTATAAAATCCCTAAGCTAAACCCCTTCCCTGTATTATGTAAAATATATAAAAAAATCCCAAAAAAACTTTAATATCCCGCCCCGGTTGTAATATCAACATATTCCTTTATTTCGGGAATTATTGGTTCAACTGGAACCATATAATAGCCCCTCGCATGCATAAACCATGGGATTTATTTAATCTCTGATTAAATAAATAACAAAAGCCACAAAACCTGATTAACGAATGAGCCCGATGGTTGAAAAACATTAAAATATTCTGCGGGACCCGCGCCGTAGCCTTCTGCCAATTTTGTTCGCCGTCAACCATCGAATCATGGCCCGCAGATCGGACGGTCTACGGCCATATCGTGACCCCTCCAGCGCCCGATTGTTACCTTCTAGGAAAATGGTAGTTTCACTACCGTACAATGGACACGCATCACCCGCCCGACACTATCGCGACCCCTCCGCTCAAAACTGCCTTTGCTCAAAATTGGTGTGGGAAATACCACTTACCGCCCACTCCCCGCTGACGTCATCACTACGTCATCTATTGACGTCACCCCTCATCGCCACCACGTTGTCCGCCACATCGCATCCTCGTCATCGTCATGTCAGAGCCACATCACCCGCTACATGAAAAACACTACGTCATGCTGACGTCACGCGACCAAAAATGCTGAAAAGCCCGCCAAACCCGATTTTTGTTAAAAACACCGTGAAGATGTCGTTTTCATTCACTCTGTTCTGTTTTGTCTACACTACCATTGCATGTGATTTTTACGTCCAAAACACTATTCAACCACATAGTCTGCCACCCAGCCGAATCCAGCTTGCAGCTCAGTCTTCCGGCTTGTCTCGTGACCTGCAGTTCGCACAGTGCACTGATAAAAATAGGTATTAACCTGAATTTTGCTCCCAAACCTCGTGTTTTTTCAGTTTTCTCTATGAGATTGCCCAAAGAATCCAAATTTAAGATAAATTCACCACACTTCATTCAACAAATGCACCATTACCACTGTTTTTTCCCAATTTTACCAAAAATCCTGCAAACTCCATCTCCCTCTGCAAATTTCTCCCACTGAGTTAAACTCGAAGTTCACTTTAGTTTGCAACTTCCGAAGGAAGAAGCCCTGAACAGGTTTTGTCCATTTTTACCGAAAAACTCTGCAAACTTTGTTTTTCACTGTGAATTTTACCTAGTGAGGTAATTTCTAATTAACTTCAATCTGCGATTTTCTGAGAAAAACCCCAGAGTTGGTGTTTTATTTTCTATTGCTGCACAGACCCAAATTCCAATTAAAAACACAGACAATTGAGCAATGGAGGCTCCAGTGGCCCTCAATATTGCCCCACTCGATGCTCCACATAAAGAACTTGAATGGTTACCCCTAGCTGACAGGGATTTCCAAATCAAAGATTTAATTGGCCATAAATCTCATGTCCAAGCCTTCTGTGAGATTAGGAACAGCTACAGGAACAAAGTTGATGTATTTGGAATTTGGGAGTCTAATATGCCCATGTAGTACCTCCCTTCAGTTAATGTTTTTCCTGACCTCATCCACCCATGCCATGCCAATTATGAGCCTACTTAAAGGGCAGTGATGTCTCCTTCTGAAAATGTTCTATTCTAAATCACTCCTGAATCCATAAATGAAATGCTACACTTTAAGTCAACTGGTCCTTTGACTCCTCTTTCCCTGGGATTTTTGCTTGAACAAGGGGCCAAATTTCCAAGTTTAGAGATAACCAGAATAGGCCAATTATTTATGAAGCCAAATTGTCAACCTTAGCAACCTCCTCCTTATATAGACTCTTGGTTTACTGAGGCAGGGAGATTCCTTCTGGACATGATAGCCTACATTCTGGGATTCAAAACTAGTGAATTTGTTGATGAAACCTCTTTGGTTCTCCTATCAATATTCACCCCAGGACAGCCACCTGCTGTCAAATATGATTATGCCACATTTATTGCTGATAGAATGCATGAGCAATTCATGATCTTGGATAGGGAAGGAGTGTTCAAATATTCATCATACATATATCGCTTGTTCCTTTACTATCAAACAGAGAGCTTTCAAATTCCTATCATAAAGATAGATTTCAAAGGAAAATGAAGATCTGTGATCTTCTGGACCTCAGTTTTCCATTATGTTCAGGAACCTCCTTACATGTACTGTGAATTCATTGATCTGTTCATACATCCAGCCTCCTCTTTACTAATGACAAGTCCTCCAGATAGAAGTTCTGGTGAAATGCAAAAAATTCTACAGCTCTCCAAGAGCTACAGCATAGGTGACTGGTACTTTTACCAGAATCACACTAAAATCTGAATATATGGTTGTGAGTCGTGCCCCTACAAATTGCCAAAATATGTGCCAATGACATTGTTTGCACTGGAATACTTCAGGCAGTTTATCCAAGCAGACTTAATCCATTTCTGTGATGCCAAGAAAAAGGCACAACTCAAAATAAGAAATCAACTGGGCCCTTTCATCTTCAATAAAAGGGAAGCTTGGCAAGAGGCTGACAATATTTTAGGGCACCAACTTAAGCTGAAACAGAGTTTTTATTGGGCACCATATGACCCCAATCATTTCATAAGTTATAGGAAAGTGAAAAATAAGCTGCCCGCATATGTTCATTGCAAAATCCCTGAAATCCATCAATACGCTAATCAACAAGAATGGTTAGAGGGCACATTAGTTGAGGGAATTACAGAAGAAGAAAAACTAGAAAAGGCTATGAAAGAGCTTGAAAAAATGCTTGACTTGGACTCTTTTGGATAGGTATCCTTCAAGCTGTCCCAGCACACGGGAGGTGACACATCTTTTGCTGGGACTTCTCAGCAACCATCACAAAAGGCCAGCGCAGCATCGGCTAAAGGAAAGGAGGTAACAGGTATGGAACAGGAAACAATGGAAGATCAGCTTGCCGCATCAAAGGAACAAGGTCAAGGGCAAGTTCCCCTAGCTCAGACCAAGACACCGGAAGTCCCTGTACTACAAACTCCTCTGAATGAGGAAAAGGGAAAAAAGAGAGATAGGGAAGAAGATACCCCTATCAGTGGACCAACATAACAGCGAGAGGAAAAGAGGCAAAGGCTAAATCCCTACTTTGAAGAGGAATTTTTAGAAGAAACAACAGGCAGCATGAGGGATGAAGGAAGGACTGAACAACAAACTTCTCCAATGGAAGGCACATTGGCTAGCTCATACCAACAAGTGCTAGAGAGACAACACAGTGTGGAAGTCTCATCTACCAGGCCACATAGCAAGCAACAAATCAAGCAAGGTGCTGACATTAAAAGAACATTTACTGAGATAAAGGCTAAGAATGAGCCAATAAGAATCCAACTTTATAATCAATTGCTAAAAATGGCCCCCACTAATCAGCAGAGGTTAATGTCAACATATGATATCCAAGAGGGAAAAATGACCCTTAGTCACTTCAAGCCCCCAATGCAGCAGGCACAATCAGTTGTTGATTATATTAGGACCAATCTAGAAGTTCTCTCCAAAGACATCCATCCAATGGACCAAATTGAATTACATAAACAAACTAGAGAAATGGTGTACTCCACCTTGGAAGACAAGGCATTATTAGCTCACAAATTGCAGAATTCATTGCACAACACCTCTAGTCAATTAGAGTTGGAAAAGGCTTCTTCATTAGCCAAGGATAATAGGATCAAATCCTTAGAGGAAATTATCATGAAGCTGGGACATGATCCCAAGGATGCCAAGGGCATAAAGGCACTGATAAAAAATAAGGAAGAAGACATTGCAACCCTCAAAAAGCAATTAAAGCTGCCGATGACAATGCATCCACAAACTACGGAGCTAGTGTAGAAAAAAGCAGAGGAAGACATGGTGGACTTATTGATAAGAATGAATCAAAGGCTAAATGATATGGAGCAGGAATTGGAGCAAGCATTGCAAGCCAAGCAAGGAGAGCCGACCTCCCAGCCACTTGAAGCAGCTCCAACAAGCTCAATTGCCCCCCGATAGCTACAGCAGCAATCCCTCCTACTATCCCAGCATCAACAACAGGTACTTCAACAACAATAATAGTGGCAGGCAGCAACACTACCATGAGCACAGAGGAATTGATCAAAGCTATGGAAGAATTAAAACTCCAAGTGTCTGAGCTAAAGGAAGGCAAAGAAAAACTGGCCAAGTTAGAGGTAAGCTATGATAAATCCAAAATAACTATGGCAGAAAGAAAAAGAGAAGTAAAGGCATTGGAAAACAAGGTAAAAACCTTAGAAAAAGATCTTTCCCTTCACAAACCTTTAGCAGAAATCAAGACAATTTTGTGGGCTAACATTGGCCAATCCATCACTGATGAATGGAGATCAATACAAACAATCCATGAGCAAATTGATTTGATAGAAATGGCCCAAGTAGAGATTCAAAAGGCCAGGGCATTATTGGGAAACATGCCCGAGCAGGCCAACAGATTAATCAATTTTTTGAACACACACACCAAAGAAGAAATAGCAGCTCTAGATATCAGGGACAGGACAGGCACCATTTTGACAGTTAAAAAAGTGCTAACCATGAGGAATTTCATAGAAAACATGGAGAGAAAGTGCCAAGAGATGCAGATAGAAATAAATTCTTTTACAGAGAAGTTCACAGTCTTGCAAGAAAAAGGTCTACCCAGCTTATTAACCAGTGATCATAGACTGTTGACACATACACAATATGCTCATAGGGTGAATACATATGTTGCCAATCAGATCACAACATCATCAAGCACTTCAGAAGAGAAAGCACTCCCCTCTGGGCAGAGCTTATATGACAATTTTGAAAATCTGTTCTATATTGAGCATGAAATAAGACATCTTTTTGCAGTCCACCCCAACTTCTTCAGGTATACGGAAGTTGATGAAATATTAATAAAATTGAAAAGACACCAGTTGCCAGGGGAGAAATGGTGGCAAAGAATGTTGGAGGTTTTATAAATATATTTTTAATCTTCTTTTGCCACATTTATCTTGGAAAAATTCAAATCCTGTGCCACACACCATAAAGAAGAAAACAACAAAGGACAGGAATCGGCCTGGAGCAACAATACATTAAGGCTGAATCAAATGCAGGTGAAGAAGCTGAGACAACAACGCAGGGACACCAATAAAAGACAACTATCAGCCAACTCATTCAGTTCAAAAAGTCAAATATATTTGACCACCTAAGGCAGCCAGCATAGCAACAATTACTTCTACAATCATTTCTCCTTGTTCCCAATATCATTTATTTCCCTTGTAAAAGTAGATGGATGAAGTTATTGCTTGATATTTTCTCTATAAGATATTTTGTAACTCTTTTTGTATAAATACCTCCCCTAGAGATGTATTCGGGGTTGGTGATATCTCCTCTAGACTGCGCTGTAACTCTGAGGATTTTAATACAAAGGCTGTTGAAGTTTACTGTTGCTGTACCGTTTGGATGTGGATTTGATGCCCAGGGCCCTGCTACAGAATTCTTGTGTCTTCTTATGGAACAATAAGTCTTTTCTAACCTGTGTTTATGACCTCTACGTTTCTGTGCTTGCAAATTTCACACATGTTTTCACAATCTTAGTAATAGAGAAAAAGAATAGCCCAGAATTTGTTTAAATACACTCTGTGTTCAATCTATGTTATTATTTATGTTTTCTTCAGAATTAGCATAAATAGGAATTCTTAATTGCTCCTATTTCCACTGGTTATTTCACTTTGAATATTAAACAAGGAATTTTTAATTGCTCCTTGGTAATACTCATCCATTTTCCCTCTGCCAACATGATGAAGGATTCTTAATTGCCCTTCACCCACTGGCTTCCATCCCATCTGATTCTAGATTATAAAATTGTTCCAGGATTGATTACCTTGCTCTGTAGTATCACCTTCAGTCAAAGAAACCATATTCAGCAGTTCACCCTCATAGACTCCATTAGTCCAGTGGAATAAACAGTTTAGACTTGCACCCCAGGTCTATTGAAGATCACCATCCAAAATCAAAACAAACCCCTGTACACCATAACTAGCCTAAAATACCTCAAACAAAGCTAAATTATAAAGAGAAAGCCCTCTATGGATACAGATTGGCTAGGATCTGTGTCTAAAAGATTGGTCTATGGTTACCTCGGCCGTATTCCCTCCTTAGTATTTTCCTGGGGAAAAACGTGAGTGATAACACTATGGATAAAGGATATAAGCCTATTATGGTCTCCCAATATATACGCGATGGTATGGGGAGCACAATTCCATGCTAGCACTTGTCATATCGAGGAGGAAGAATCACCCAACCTTCAATGAAAATGATAGCCACTAGTTTTAATGATGCCGGAACATGTCTCTAGCCTAGACCTTTAGATATGATGTGTTAAGTTCCAAAGCATTGTTAGGCTCATTGAAATTTATTTTAAAGTTGATATTATTTAGAATTTTCCTTTTAATGGTTCACCACGTGATGATGATTTAAAATTCCGAAGATGCAATCTACAATGATAAACAATCTTTGTTTATTTTGAGCAATGAAAATCTTAGCTACTAGGGAAAGAAAATAATAGTGCTTTTAGACAAAGAGCAAAGAGCACAAACTAGTGCATTTCCCTAAATCATCTTTTCACACACAAATCTAAAAATGCTAAATGAAAATGCATGTATTTGTTTTCATTCTCCTTAATGTGAAAAATTCCAAAAAGGAAGACTAAATGCAGCAAAGATCTGAAATATTCTACTCAAAATGACATTTTCAACAATTTCTTCTCCAAAAGAGAAAGGAAGACTCAACGAAACTTTTCAATTTTGAATAAAAATGCTTTAGACACTTCAAATATAAAAAAATAAAATCAAATACATGAAGAAAAGCTCAATCGATTATCAAGGGAATGAAGAATTCAAGACACTTCTATTTTCGGCACAAAACGACAATTATGACACTTTTTGTATCAAAGCGACAAATCGATTTAAACAACTTTTCGACAAAGGATTGTAAATGATGAACAAATACACAAAAGAACTCACTAATCCTAATGTAATTGAGGCTGATCTAAGTGATACAAGTAAGTTTCAGTAAAGAGGCACTGTTCATTTGCAGCAAAACAACTAAAAAAAATTGAAAACAAGGTAAAAAACCCTCAATTTCTAAAATGGAAAGAGTTCAGTCAGTCATCGCAGTAGCTTCACAGAAATAGAGATGCATTGCACTTACTACACACGAGAGGTGCGATGCATACTGAGTTACGGTGGAAGATAGTGTGATGGTCCAAGGAGCGCAACTGAAATGGGTTTTGGCTCAGATGTGTAGCTATTTTCAATGAGTTAAGTTGGGCTTTGATCAACAGTAAAGACCAAAGTATAGTGGAATGTCTTGAGAGGTTACTGAGCTACCAAAAGGGCATCTAGATGTGCTTGTAAGTCAAATGTTCAATTCACAAACTAAACGAGAGATTGATTGAAGCTGCATTCATATACTATGTAATTGCAGAGCAAGAGTAGTTCGAAGGCTACCTGGCTGACTTCAGACTCTGTCTATAGTTTATAAAAAGAACAATAAAAACAAACAAACATCTATTCCCCCAGCATAGTCACCAATTTTATTTCTTGGAAAAACTTGTATTCCTAAAGAATGCTAGCCCTCTAGGTTTGGCAGCTACCCTAGAAACAACAGTTTAAAGCAATTCAACCATTTCTTCTATGTGTAACAGATAAGAGAAAGATAATGGAATCAACATGGAACTTCTGCTTAATCCATTGCTTGACCTTTCTCCCCTTTGATAGAGCCTACAACTCTTCCCTGTAGTTAACACGCTTGAAGAGTACCTGCACAAGTACAACAGCAAAGAATCATCAAAGCATCGTGATCTATTACAACATAAACATTACAGAATCAGATATATAATGAACAAATGATAGAACTCACAAATGATAACATTCACAATCACAATCATATGGAAGAAAACTTGAAGAAATTTATTAATAGAAGGGAGAATTATGACCCAGTTGTCTAATCCAACATCATCCTCCCAACTTCAATCCTTCTTCACCTCATGAAATAGCAAGATCACTCCAACAATACAATGCTCTTTCCTCAATTACAAACTATCAGCACTTCCTTGCAATTTACAATATTCCAGCCTCTGGATCTCTTAAATTGGAGATCCATTTATAGATGTGTGCAAGGGTATGAGTCATCCATGGGGTTTGATTAGTGTCATTCCACTTGTTACAATTGGTTCCATTTGGATATTTCTTAGATCCCTTATTCATCCTTGGGCCAATTTAGAAAGGCAAGTGGCACAGGGGAAGTTTCTAGAAGATTCCATGAGCAACCACCTAGCAAATTGTCTCGGCCATTTGTCCATCCTTGCCCATTGGACCCTATATAAGTCGTAATTAGTATGTGTCACACCCTAGTAGTGTACCACTCAGTATGCATCACACTTTGTCAGTGGAGTAGTCAGTATGGTTTAATTTAGGCCATTTCTGGATGGTCTCTGAGTTGGAACTTTTGGGGAATGATGTATTCAGATGACTATGTTTCTTTAGGGTATGAAATAACTTTTAGGGGTTGATAAGCCCTAGTTTATCGACATATAAGTTTGGGGTTCATGTGCCCAGATATGTCTATAACAATGTGCCATTCGGAAAAGGGACTAGCCCATGGGGGCCATTCCCTGGGCACGTGCAACTCAAAAGAACCACGGTCAGAGTTGAATGGGGGCCCAGCCAGGGGGGGCAGGCCATTGGCCCCTAGGCATGTGGCCCCCCATGTGGCTTGAATTTTCATAAATAAGGCCGCATTGGGCATTTAATCGCTCTGAAAAATTCGCCTAGAATTTGGCAAAATCGACACCCAATTAGTGGAAATTGGGTAACATTTGTATGATGGTAATGGATTTTGGGGAAATTGTAGAGCGAATAGTGCAAGAGCTAGGAGAACCCATAACGTCTTCAGTTTTTGACCAATTTGGGAGCAAGAAGAGGCTAGATAGGAATTTTTGGGCATTCTGGAGCCATTGGAGTAGGTTTCAGAGTTATTTGAGCATTGTAAATGTATGCAATCACAATTTTGAGAAAAATTGAAGAGGGCCAAGCCATTGGAAGCTCGAGCAAGGAGACATAGCCCAGGAGGGGTGAACTCCTTCATCATGTGTTTTTGTGATACTGTTTTGGTGATGTTCATATCTGTTATATGTTGTTGTTTAGTGTTTTTTTTATGTTAATTTGTTCATAAAATTTACATAAAAACACATCAAAATGTCATGGTTAAACTTGAAATTTACTCCATAAACCTTAAGCACTTTAACATATTCTGAAGAGGAATTTAGCACAACAAACACTAACTTTCCCATTCATATCAAGTTTGGTATCAGAGCTCTTGGTTTTCTTTGTGCAAGGAGGATTTAATTGTTTGCAAGTGTATGTGATGCTTATAAGGTTGAAGATCAAGAGGAGAAGGAAAGCTTGTGGTTGAAGTTCTTGGAGTTGGGACAAAGCCAAGGAGAGCAAGATTTCCACAATCTCCACCACCAGTTCTACCTCAAATTGAGGTTGAAGCTTCAGAAAGAATGTCACATGAAGGAGAGCCTGCAAATACGTCAGAGGATGAGAAGTTTTTTAGGAAGGGTTTATTTGATATGACAGAGATGGTGAAAGTCCTCTATGAAGAGAGGAATGCAAGACTGTAGGGTGAAAGCTCCAAGCCTCCAAAAGGAAAAGGTTCTTCAAGAGGAGGAGGTAATGGAAATGGAAGTAAACCTCCACCATCATCTTCATCTTCATAGACATCTTCATCCTCTTCCACTAATATAACCCTTACTCGTACTCATCAGCATACCTCAAAAGGAATTGGTAAAACACCCCTGTTAAAACTTGATGTTAAATTTAAACTGCCCATGTATAATGGTGAAGTGAACGTAGAGAAGCTTGACAATTGGGTTCATCAGCTAGAGATCTATTGTAGAATTCAAAACCTTCAAGATGATGACACAAATATTCAGCTAGCTTCCTTGAGACTGGAGGGTGCAACACTAATATGGTTGGAATCCAAGACATAAGAAGAGATAAAAAAACATGGTAAGATCTAAATTTCTTGGTCTGATTTCATTGCTGCAATTAGAAGTCAATTTTACCCTCTAACATATATGCAGAAGGCCATTGTGAATTGGTAAAATTTTAGACAACTTAAAGGTCAAAATGTGCAATACTACACCCAAGAATTTAGAAGAAGGTCTCTAATGTTAGGTGTAGATTTGCAATCACAAGACACATTGTTGAAGTATATAGGGGATTTACACAACTACATAAGGCATACAATCATTATGTTTTATCCCACTAGTCTAGATGAGTTTTGTGTGCAAGTCACCCATCTAGAAGAAAGAGGGAAAAATATTCCAGAAGAGGGTAGCAAAAAGCCATTTAAGGGTAAAGGAAAAGAAAAGGGTTTCAAAGGGAAAGGAAAGAAAAATGCATCCATTAAGAAGGAAGGAGAGAAACTAACATGCAAGCATTGTTCCAAGGAGGCTCACAATGAAGCTCATTGTTGGAAACTTCATCCTGAGATGAAACCAAAGAAATTCAACAACAAGGGAAAGAAAAAGACAACTGAAACCATGCAACAAGATTTGGGATTCGATTTGTGTGATGAAACTAAAATCACAGCCATGGGGATAAAGCATACAGACTCCATTGCTAGCACTAGTACTTCAAAGTTACACATTGAACTTCCAAATGAAAGGAAGAGGATATAACTTTTACACATAAGGGTAGTATCAAAACATAGCAAAATTCATACTCTTTTTGATAGTGGCTCTCAAGCCAATCTCATCTCTTAATACATTGTCAAAAGTTTAAACTTGGAAACCATTCCACATCATAAGACATATCCATTAGGATGGGTGTGTGATAATGCACAATTACCAGTAACTAGAAATTGTAGATTGAAATTCTCCAGTACTGCAAATTTCATAGATGAAGTGGAACTTGATTTTGTTCCATTAGACATAAGTGGTATAGTTTTGGGTAGACCATATCTCCATGATAGAAAATAAATATTCTATCTCCATGAAAGCAGGTACCACTTGTTAACAAATGGTGTGGAGTATATTGTGAGAGCTCACCATAAGAAACTAAATTTTTCATTAGTTAATACAAGGCAAATTAAAACACTAGAAAATTCAAGCAAGAATTTAGTGCTCCTTATGATCAAACTAAATAATGATGTTGATTATGAAGCATTTGAATATTGTAATACAAAATTGAAATCTGATTGTGTTGATGTAGTTAACCAAAATGATGAGATGTTTCAAGAACTGAAAGGATTGCCTTCCAAGAGAGTAATCCAACATGAAATACAGTTGCATCAAGATTGTCCTCTTCCTAACGTTGTCATGTACAAGATGCCAGTGATGGAAAGTGAAGAAATTAAAAATAAAATTAAATAGTTGTTGGATAAAGGGATCATCAGGCCAAGTTCTTCTCCATATGGGTCACCTATTGTTTTGGTGCCAAAGAAGGATTGAACATGGTGAATTTGTGTGGACTTCTATGCATTGAACAAGATTATGGTAAAGAACCATTATGCATTGCATAGAATATATGATTTACTTGATCAACTGAAAGATGAAAAGTATTCTACTAAGTTGGACTTAAGGAGTGCCTACCATCAAATTAGAATTGTTGAAGGAGACATTTGGAAGACAATGTTCAAGACAAAACATGATTTGTTTGAATGGCTAGTTATGCCTCTTGGTTTAAGTAATGCTCCTGCTACCTTCATGTGTGTGATGAATGATGTGTTGAGACCATTTCTTGATGAGTTTGTTATAGTCTACTTAGATGACATCTTAATTTTCAGTAAATCTCATGATGAACATGTCACGCATGTTGGAAAAGTACTTGATGTCTTAAAGAAAGAAAAGTTGTATTTAAAGATGTCAACATGTGAGTTTGGGAAAACTTCTTTAGTTGACTTGGGTCATATTGTTGGAGGAGGTGAGTTGAAAATAGATCCCTACGAGGTTGATGTCATTTTGAGCTAGCCAAGGCCCAAGACAGTTACTGAGGTAAGAAGTTTTTTGAGAGCAACCCAATATTTGAGGACATTCATTGCTAACTTTTCTTCTATAGAAACTCCTTTGCATGCTTTGAATAGTGTGAAAAATCTTTTTAGTGGGGAGGAAAACAACAAAAGGCCTTTGATGCATTGAAGGAAAAGATCAGTTCAGCCCCGATAGTTGCAATTCTAGACTTGAGACAGTCATTTGAGATCCATATTGATACTAGTGACTACACTATGGGTGCATTCCTCATAAAACATGGTAAGTGTTAGCTCTATTACATATCTGTGTTATGCACAAAGGAGGCCTATAATGCTTGTTCTCACCTTTTCCTTTACCCTGCTCATCCTCCTTCATCTCCATTTCCCATGCTTTTCTATTAAAAAACCATATAGAATTGTTTTTTCTTAATCCCCGAGTGCTAAAACCCACAACCCCATAAAACCACGCTCATGTGACCTACACGATCATTTCCCCACTGTCTGATCATCTCCGTCGGAGATCCAATGGTAGTCACTCTCCCCGCACCTGCAAAGTGATGAAACATTAACGTGCGATGGAGAGTGGTTTTCCTCTCTTCTCCATCACCATGCATCACGCGCTGAATGGAATCATGCACCCTCGCCCTTTACCGCCCAATGCCCCAAAGGCAGTGCAACTGATACCACTTACCACTTAAACTCCCAATCTCGCCCAATAACCACCATGTGCTTTTACCGCCCGACGACCATTGGATCTGTCTACCTGAGATCCAACGGCCCATGTTCGCTCCACTCCCACCTCTTCCAATACCCTCCGCCAAGCCATCTCCGCCATCTATCCTCCCGATCCAATGGCCGATCTTCCTCCCTCATCTAGCTCGTCCTTTTGTCACGTAGTCTACATTCGTTGACCATTCCATGTGCCCAAAGGACGAAGGTGACCGGCCTATGAGTACTAGTCGCAGTTTCTCCTCAACAACCACATTTAACAGACAGTATGGTCGAAGAAAAAAGGGATAGAGCATGAGCATGTAACTACATTTAGCAGTTATGGAACTTCATGGATACAAATGCTCCAGCTACCTGAGAGGACAACAAAGCACTTGTAAATATCAGATTCAACCACTGAAGCAAGAAAACACACTCACTGACTCCATCAGGTAGCTAAA
The DNA here is from genome assembly GCA_000404065.3 of Pinus taeda. Lineage (NCBI taxonomy): Eukaryota > Viridiplantae > Streptophyta > Pinopsida > Pinales > Pinaceae > Pinus > Pinus taeda. The sequence goes on from APFE030185463.1 coordinate 34,453, forward strand.
TGTAGTTGGTTGTCAATTATGACCCCTCCATACCTAAAATGGCCAAGTGCCTTTGTAATGAAGCTCTATATATACCCACAAACAAGATGTAACCAGGGTTGATGGTTGATGTTTTGATGTAAGGTTCAACTTCTGGAGACTATAACTATTTTGACACTTGCAGCGTCTCGTCTTCATTTTCAACTAATGCAAGCTTCTTTTGTTGTTAATTGCTCACTTTCCATTTATCTTCTCTTCAAAGTTGTGCCTGATATGCTATATTCTTGAACTCTTGATGTTTATCATTAGAGTAGCTGTCATCCTATCTCTGTGTTAAAGTCTAGTATGCATCATTGAATAAGTTATTCAAGTTTCTCTTCATCTCATGCCAGAGAGCTGTCATCCTGTCTGTGCATTAATAGATTAGATTTGCAGACTTCCTTACTGGTTGCAGCTGGCCATCACATGGTCTTGTGCATCTTCTGGTGTGGTCAGTATTCTCCATATTCACCCAATCTTAAACCGTGAGTAGTTGGTGGTCTAAAGCCTTGTAGTCTGAGGGTGTTGACACATGTATAGAATGAAGCAAAGTAGAAGTGGTTATCTGGCTTGGACAAGCATCATTCCTTCCATTTATCCATTGCAACAAGAAGTTGAATTTATATGTTACCAGGCATCTCAGAGCTACAACCTAGGAGAGTTTCTTGGAATCCTAACATAATTGGCATTGTTGCCAGGGAGATGAGATTAAAGCTTAGCTTCCCTAGGAGAATGACATAGTTCCAACTTTGATGATAAACAAAGTCTGGACACATATCTAGTTGTAATCATCTATCTAGCGACTCTACTGGAGGACCAACCTAGTGGCGACTCCACATTATAGTTCCGTCTTTGTGAAGCATACTCAGAGAAATCCTCAAAAATCATCAGCAGACCTAGTGTCTGATCTTGAGAAGATTTTTAAGAAGAGAAGAACATCATAGAAAGGAGCATCAGGATCAGGTAAGCCTAAACAATCTTATATATCTCTGTTAGAGAAGATTATAGCTGAGAATTTACAGTTCGAAGATATAGAGCCTAGCATTGTTAGTGAAGAAATACCCTCAGAGATTCATAAAGCTCCTTGTTCATTAAGTTCCCCTTTGGATCTCAGCCCAAAGAAAGCCTCCCATATAGTCCATCATTTTCCTTTATCTCTATCATTCATTCCTTAGATTTCTGTCATCCAAACGACCAGTACTCCTCCATACACCCTAGTCATCGCAAGCCAACAAGCACCCACAAAGATGGAAAGAATCATAGCTGCTAGGTATGGACCCCTGGTCTTGCCTATTCCTTTGAATGCCATGCCTGTAGGAGAGTATAAAAAATACATGCCTAAGTTCACTCGGACAGAGGGAGTAACAACTGAAGAACGCCTTGAATCTTTTTATAGTTATGCTGATAACCTAGATATTAGCAAGGATGATGTGTGGATGGGAGTATTTGTCCAAAGCCTTGATGGAGAAGCTAGAAAGTGGTTCAGATAATTGACCCGTAGGTCCATAGTAGACATTGAAGCATTAGATGATGTGTTTTTGAAGCACTGGGGAGACAAAAAAGACCTGCTATACTACCATACTGAGTTTGGAAACCTCAAGAGGGAAAATGGGGAATCATTGTTTGATTTCAATAAAATATTCCATCGTACGTATAGTAAGATACCAGCTGAAGTAAAGCCTACCACCACCTCTGCCAGACTCACTTATGCTAATGCATTTGACTCTGATTTTTGCTTGCTGTTGAGAGAGAGAAGATGTGCCACTCTAGCTGAAACGCAGGATGCAGCCGTAGAGGTAGAATCTAATATCATGGCTACAGAAAAACTCAAAGTTCATGCTGATAGAAGAAGGTAGAGAGGTGAGGCTTCTTCTTCCTCTACTTCATCTTTAGAACCTAAATTAGACAAAATGACTAAAATGATAGCGCCATTGGATGCTGAAATATCTAAGCTAAAGGTTGAGCAAAGTTCTGGGAAGGCAAGGCTTCCAAACACATTTGCTCCAAGAAATCCAAATCCATTCACAAGAGAAAATGAGCAATCATAGATCACTCAGAGGGGTAAAGAAGCTGGTGAAGAGCAAAGGGTTAAGGCTCCTTTCCAAAACGTAGTCATGGAGGAGGGGTAGTTTGAAGAAGAGGATGAAATTCATTGCATGGAAGATAAGCGCAGTGTTGCCTTCTTGACATTAGCTGCCTATAAAGAATCATTACTCCAAGGCCAAACCAGTCAAGAGTGGGATAGAGAGGCTGTTATGTAGACTGATGAATAGCAAAGATATAATCTGAGGTCAAGAACAAGCAATATCAAGGAGAATCCTGTCCAAAGAGCTACTGTCCCCACAGAGCATCAGACCATCAAATAGAGAAGGCCAGCAGCTGACCCAGTCATCCTCAAAGCACCAGCTCAAGAGGTAAGAGGTCCTAACAAGTCCCCTTCTTCTTTCAGCTTTGAATTAGAAGTCCAAAAGTTAAAAAATATCGGTGCCTCTGATAGAACTTGCAAAGAGTGAAGCCTTTAGAAAAACCATCCTTGATGCTCTTGAGCTAAAAGCCACGTAAGCCTCCACTGATTATGTCAATCTACAAGATGACAAACCTGCAGTTGTGCTTAGCCCAATGACTAAACCTGCTGATGATAATTCCCCATTATTTTACCTCTCCTTGACCATTCATGACAAAATCCTCCACAACTGCCTGTTGGACACAAGGGCCAACTACAATCTGATGCCCAAAGCTATCATGGAAGAGTTAGGCCTCAACATTACCAGACCTTATCATGATCTTTTTTCCTTTGATTTGAGAAAAGTAAAATGTCTGGGATTAATCAAAGACTTGGCCATTACCCTAACTTAGCTGCCCATGAAGAGCATGATAATGGATATTGTGGTGGTAGATGTTCCCCCTAAGTTTGGCATGTTGGTGTCTAGAGGATGGATTAAGATACTAGGGGGGACATTATAGAATGACTTATCTTATGCCACTATCCTAGTTTTTGGAGGGGAGAGCAAGAGATTGTACAAAGAAGCACAATTGGCCTACATCATCAGTGATGAGAAGAATCCTTCTAATCATCCCATATATGTTGTGGATACTGATTTTGGAGCATGTATTCTCCAAATTGAAGAATCTTAGAAGGCCTCAATGTAGATCAAGAAACGAATAGCCCAAGTCATGGGAGAGTGAGAAAGTCAGGTTTGGGAGATGTTCTTCGATGTAGCATGTTCAAGAGAAACTGCAGGAGTAGGAGTGGTGCTGATATCTCCAAATCAAGGAAGCACACATCTATCTTTTAAGCTCACCAACAATATAGCAGAGTATGAAGCTCTAATATTGGGTCTTAACGCAGCTAAAGACAGGGGAATCAGAAACATAAAGGTGTTTGGAGATGTTGATCTCATCATTTAGCAAGTGAACAAAACATTTCAAGCAAAGCACCCAAGGTTGAAAGCATATAGAGATGAGGTATGGAGACTCAAAGATTCTTTTGATAAATTTTGTATCTCATATATCCCTAGAGTAAAAAATCAGCTCGTTGATTCCCTTGCTATGTCTACTGGCCTGTTTATCCCTCCATGCCTCCCAGATTAGCTTATGAAGTTCATATGAAATATAAACCATCCTTGCCTGATCATGTCCAGCATTGGAAAGTTTTTGAAGATGATGATGAAGTGAATAGGTTTCTGCAAGTCATTGATGAATTCTCTGAAATACAAATTGACCAAGAGAATGAAGCCTTGGAAGAAAGCCCCCAACCCCTACTAAAGAACAACATTGGAAATAATTAGCGTCGTTCAGCTCCCTAGCAAACATATACCTAAAGGACTTGTGCCACTAGAGAAGCTGTTTGATCAAAATGATGTGCCTTATAAAGCTGCCCAAAAAGAAGATCAATCTGCAGTCCATAGGCATAATTTAGGGAGTCTAGAGCATCCAAGATATGTGAATCTGTCCACCCATTTATCTGTTGCCCAAAGTTTTGAGTACTGCAATTTGATGAAGTAATTCGCTGATGTTTTTGCCTAGGAATATAGTGACCTGAAAAATTATGAAAAAGAGATCATCCAGCATAAAATTCCCTTAGAGAAAGACACCATCCCTTTTAAATAGAAATTGAGGCCCATAAATCATTTGCTCCTCCCTCTGATTGAAAAAGAAATCAAGAAGTTGTTGGCTGCCAAAATCATAGTTCCCCTGAGATATTCAAAATGGTTAGCCAACTTGGTAGTGATGAGGAAGAAAAGTGGAGAAATCAGGATCTGTGTTGATTTCAGAAACTTAAACAAATGCTCTAAGAAAGACAATTATCCTCTACCCAAGATGGAGCATTTTCTACAGAAAGTCTCAGGAGCCAAGGTGATGTCTTTCCTGGATGGATTTTCAGGGTATAACCAGGTTGCCATACATCCAAATGACTAAGAGAAGATTACATTCACCATTCCTTGGGGCACTTTTATGTATTCCAAGATGCCTTTTGGGCTGATGAATGCTAGAGCCACCTTTCAGAGAGCTATGGATATAGCATTTGTAGGAGAGAAGGATAAGTTTGTCCTTATCTACCTAGATGATATAACAATGTACTCCAACAACCATCAAAACCATTTGCAGCATTTGAAGAAACTGTTTTTGAAGTGAAGAAGGTTTGGGATTTTAGTCAATCCTAAAAAGTCACAGTTTGCTTTAAAAGAGGGCAAGTGGTTAGGACACATTGTTTCTGCTGCAAGTGTCAGAATTGACCCAGAAAGAGTAAGAGCACTACAGACCTTGTCTGTCCCGAGATCAAAGAAGGATATCCAGTCCTTTTTGGGCAAGATAAATTTTGTAAGGAAGTTTATCCCAAATTTTGCAGAACTTGTAAAACACATTACCTCCATGTTAAAAAGGGGTCAAAAATCAAATGGACTGATGTAGCAAGAAGATCTTTTGAATCCATCAAGAGAGCTATCATGGAAGCTCCTACTTTAATCAGCCCAGATTACAACAAGGAGTTCCATATATTTTTGTTTGCCTCTGATGACACCCTTGCAACAATTTTACTGCAAGAAGATGAGGAAGGTTCAGAGCATCTAGTGGCGTTTTTCAGTAAAACCTTAAGGGATGTTGAGCTGAGGTATGATATCATTGAAAAACAAGCATATGATCTTCTCAAATCTTTGAAAGCTTTCAGAATATACATTTTGCATTCCAAGGTAATTACATATGTGCCCTCTGCTTCAGTAAAAGATGTCCTAACACAACCAGATGCTAATGGAAGAAGGGATAAATGGATTGCAAAGCTTATTGAATTCAACATAGATTTGAAACCCACCAAGCTTGTCAAAGGTTAGGACCTTGCTAGATTAATGGCTGAAGAAAATTATAGAATTCTGGACATGGATTTGATGAACACGAATTCATAGGATGGTCAGACAGAAGGAGAAACAGTTGAACCAGGAAAAAATTAGTCATTCGCAGAAAATCTAGCCTCTTGTGAATGGTATTCTACAATAGCTCAATTCTTGCTGAAGCTAGAAGTTCCTCCAAACCTTAGTTTAAGCCAAGCCAGAACTATCAAACTCAGGGCAGCCAAATATTGCATTCATGAAAACCTGTTCTATTGGAGGGACCCCTCTGGAATTCTTTTGAGGTGTCTGGATAAAGAAAAATCCATGGAGGTTATGCAGTAGTTTCATTCCAGCGTTTGTGGAGGACATCACTACTGGAAAACCACAGCCCACAAGATGCTCAGAGCTAGGTACTATTGGCCCACCTTATTTTCTGATATTTTTTCATTTGTTAAATCTTATGACAAGTGCCAAAGATTTGAAGGAAAATAGAAATTGAACTCCCCGGCCTTAAAACCAATACGTGCTAGTGGCCCTTTTCAGCAGTGGGGTTTGGATTTCATAGGGGAAATAAATCCACATTCCAATGGCCAGCATAGGTGGATCAGTAGCCACTGATTACTTCACTAAATGGATTGAGGCCATCCCTACTAGAAAGGCTGATCACCATGCGGTCATGAGGTTCTTGACAGAGAATATCTTCACCAGGTTTGGTTGTCCACATAAATTAGTCATAGACAATGCATCAGCCTTCAGGGCAAAAGTGTTGGTGGACATGTGTAACTCAATGGGCATCAAGCTAGTTCATTCCACCTCATACTACCCTCAAGGCAATGGTCTAGTAGAATCTTCCAACAAGAGCCTGATAAGGATAATTAAAAAGTTGTTGGAAGACAACAAAAAGAATTGGGATTCTAAGCTGAAGTATGCACTGTGGGCTGACAGAGTGACCACCAAGAAATCCACAGGGAATTCCCCATTCAAGCTGGTATATGGCACTATGGTTGTATTCCCAATTCAATTAACCCTCCCTGTGGCAAAGTTCTTGCAAGAAGAGAAGAATGAGGAAAAGGACATGGCAAAAAGGATTTGTGATTTGGCAGAAGTGCATATAATCTGAGATTAGTTGGTTGAGAAGTCTGTGTCAAATCAAAAGAGAATCAAGGAAGCCTTTGATAAGAAGGCAAAGACAAACAATTTTCAAGTTGGAGATTTGGTTCTTAAGTGGGATGCACTGAATGGAAAGAAAGGAAACCATGGGAAGTTTGATGCTCTATGGATGGGACCTTTTGTCATCACTCATATCCAAGGGAACAATACTTTCATGCTGCAAAGTGTGGAAGGAGAGACAATTTTTGATGGCCTCGTTAATGGGCGATTTTTGAAATGTATGTTGTTTAAGGTCTTTAGGCCTTAAAGTTGTAAGTATGTTGTTTACCAGTTTTAGTGTAAGCTTAATTAGACTCCATGCCCAATGGAACATTAGGAAATTTTACTCATCTGGTTTTGATAGGGAAGGCATTGTCACAGTTCTTGAGACCTCACAGGGAGGATCTCATCCCCAGAAGGAGCCAATGTTAGCTTTGTTACATATCTATGATATTGGAGGATCAGAAATGAGCTCAATTGTGTTGTTATGCTCAAAGGAGGCCTATAATGGTTGTTCTCACCTTTTCCTTTACCCTGCTCATCCTCCCTTCATCTCCATTTCCCCTGCTTTTCTGTTAAAAAACCATATAAAACCACTTTTTCTTAAGCCTCGAGCACCAAAACCCACAACCCCATAAAACCATGCTCATGTGACCTGCACGATCATTTCCCCACCGTCCGATCATCTCTGCCAGAGATCTAATAGCAATCACTCTCCTAGCGCCTGCAAAGTGATGAAACGTTAATGCGCGATGGAGAGTGGTTTTCCTCTCTCCTCCGCCACCATGTGTCATGCACTGAATGAAATCACGTGCCCTCACTCTTTACCACATGTTAGCCTCCTGCTCATAGCAGGTGTTCATTTTTCATGATTGACATTTTACATGCTAAATATGTCATGCTCTACAGGCTACAATGTTCCATATTTGATACTCAGGCCAAACAAGTGTCCATGAGAGTTGGCCAGCCTAAATGCCTTTGCTATATTCCAAATTTTGAGGAGTTATTCCATTTTTTAAGAATCTTCAATTTAAGGGAGATCCAAACAGCTTAATTTTGGTAGATTCTTAGATAGGTAGAGAAGCAAGGGTGCTCAACAGCTTAATCTGAGCCCCTGGATGGTATAAGTGTATATATAGATAGGAGGACAGTAAATAAAAGAAAAAGATTGAAAGGTTGGGTTTGCTAGTTGAAGTGCACCCAAAACAAAAGAAGAAAAAATGCTAGGTGAAGTAGGCTGGGTAAGTAGTTCTGTGGTTGCAGAAATCAAGCTATGTGATCCATTTCATATTTTCAAGTGTCATATCTATCCAGATCACAGTTTGGTGGCACTTTCTCATGTTGATCAGATCAGGGAAGGCATCTCTAACTCCCCTCTCTTCTTAATTCCTCAAACTCATTTACTAACATCCCCTCAAAGACCTTGGGATCTGCCTGAGAGTCCCTTCTTCATTCCATTTTTGCTTAAAAGCCAAGTTGACATCTGAGATTGGCTTAGTAAAAGGAAGCCACATTTCTTGTGTAAAAATAATCTTTTCACAAATTCACCATTCCCCCTACACTTTCACTCCACCAAGTCATGCTAACTCCTAACTTTATTATTTAGCTCCCCCAAGTCATTCCTCTATCCCCTACTATGTGAAAACTATATAAAAAACCCAAAAAAGAAATATTAAATATCCCACCCGATGGCAATTATAGCCTAATAACAATAGTCCGGGAAATACTAGGTCCATTTGGGGCCTTAGCATTAGTCCTTCCGCGTTCATTTCCCCTGGGATTTGTTTAACCTCTGGTTAAATAAATAACCAAACCACACCCCACCTCAAGCGCGCATTCAAACCCTCAAAACCTAAAGTCTAAAACCCCCCACCGTCACGAATAATCAAACATTTATCGCGCGCACATTTTTAATGAACCCCGCTCATCTTCCCCTCCCGTCTGCCATCGGATCGTCTCTCCAAGATCCGACAGCCCTCATGCATATCAGGCACCCTTATATGACGGCACAATAGTGCTCGATGGTCGACGGTTTCACCATCGTACCCGGGGACACTTGGCGGCTTTTCATTGCGTTGGGCCGCCCCTGACAGATACCGCCCCCATACCAAAAGCAGTCCGACGCAAACCGCTTACCGCCCTCTCCTGTTGCCACTTCACCGCATGACGATGCCGCCACCTCACCGGCCACTGAGCTGCGCCCTGCTGCGTCACCTTGCTACGTCACCCTGCCACGTCACCCTACCACGTCACCCTGCTGATGTCATCATCCGTACTGGGTCCCACTGCTGACGTCATGCTGATGTCATCCACCGTACCGTTGACGTCATCCTCCATACCGCTGACGTCATCCACCGAAAGGAAAATTTGCAAGAGCGAAATCGAGGCTTCGGAGGCCCGGAATCAAATTCTGAGGCAGTTTTCGCCAAAAAAGGGCCGAAAAGGGGCAATTTAACAGTTTTTACCACATCAGAGAGAGGAAGAAGCCCCGATTCAATCAAAGAGAAACAGTGAAGTGGCAGAGAGTATCAGTGAAGTGGCAGAGAGTATCAGATTGACCATATCAGAGCCGGGAGAGCATTGAAGACCATCCAAACTGAATCAATGCATTACTAGGACAAGGTCACAAGCCATTAAAACCGAATCATAACAAATTAAATGGGAATCACAGTCACCTAAGAGCAGCAGAACCGACTAAGAGGTGTAGGTGAGAAGTTAAAGGTGCAGCAATTTCAAATTGGACAAGAAGAGCTGCCAGAGGACGACAGATAGCCACATTTTGAAACAGCTGCCCCCAGCGTAGCATTAGATAGATATTTCATTACTTATAAGACAAGTTAGGTTAACTGCATTTATTTTCCTGAAAAAAATATCTTCTAGCAGATCTTTGTTGTAGATATTTTGCCTATAAATACAACCATAAACAATGTAATAAGGGTTGGTGGGTTGTTTGGTTGATCTCTCATTCTGAGAGCTGCACTGTAAATATTGAAGAACTTCTGTAATCAAGATTGCTGGAATACTTGTATTTGAACTGGCTGGTTGTGTTTTCAATGGCTGAAGAAATTGGTATGGAATTCTTGTGCTTGCTCATGGTTCAATAAGTTGTCCCTCCCTTTGTTTATCAGTTTATGCATAGCTGTATCAAATATATATCATAATCCAAGTTGCAGGAAAAAAATAATAGACCAGAATAGGTTTTCATGCCCTCTGTGCTCAATTCTTGCAACTTTCCATGTTTTCCTCTGAAACAGTGATGAATATGCATTCTTAATTGCGCCTATTTAAACTATTCCTTTCACATATGAATGTTGTCTGGGAATTCTTCATTGCTCCCAGATATCACTCATCCACTTTCCCTCTTTGGCTGGATGAGAGATTCTTAATTGCCTCTCGTTCCCTAACTTCCATTTCATTCTCATTCCAGCATAAAATCATTGTGCCTTGTGTGTCTATCCTGCTCCATATTCCCCTCTTCTACCGGAGAAAAAACACACCTCAGTTCAGTCATGACTCCATGCCCAATGGTTTGAACTTCTCACTCTTTTCATATCAACTCAGTTTGAATAAGATCAACCACCCCATCGATCAAAAAACAAATCAAACCCATGTGCCTCATATCTAGCCTAAAATCACCCCTTAAACAAAGTTAAATCCTGAAGAGAGAGCCCTCTCTGACTGTTGGTAGGCTAGGACCTACAGTCCAAAGACTGGTTTGTGGTTACCTTGGTCGTATTCCCTTGGGAGTCAAAGGGAACAACCTGAGTGATAACACCATCCAACGCCCCAAAGGAGGTGTGACCGATATAGCTTACCACTTAACCTCCTGACGCCGCCTGATAACCGTCGTGCGCTTTAGCTGTCCGATGACCGTTGGATCTGTCTGCTTGAGATCCAACAGCCCACGTTCACTCTAGTCCCACCTCTTTCGATACCCTCTACGAATCCATCTTTTCCATTTATCCTCCTAATCTAACAACCGATCTTTCTCCCTCATCCAGCTCATCCTTTCGTCACGCAGTCAATGTTCCTTGACCATTTCGTGTGCCTGAAAGACGAAGACGACCGACCTACTAGTACCAGTCATAGTTGCTCCTCAACAACCACATTTAACAGACAATATGGTTGAAGAAGAAAAGGATAGAGCATGAGCATGTAATTGCATTTAGCAGTTATGGAACTTCATGGATACGAACACTCCAACTACCTGAGAGGACAACAAAGCCCCTATAAATATCAGATTCATCCACTGAAGCAAGAAAACACACTCAGAGACTCCATCAGGTAGTTAAATGTAGTTGGTGGTCAAATATGACCCTCCATACCTAAAATGGCCAAGAGCCTTTATAATAAAACTCTATATATACCAACAAACAAGATGTAGTTAGGGATGATGGTTGATGTTTTGATGTAAGGTTCAACTTCTGGAGACTGTAACTATTTTGACACTTGTAGCATATCGTCTTCATTTTCAGCTAATGCAAGCTTCTTTTATTGTTAATTGCTCACTTTCAATTTATCTTCTCTTCCAAGTTGTGCCTGATATGCTGTATTCTTGAACTCTTGATGTTTAGCATTAGAGTAGTTGTCATCCTATCTCTGTGTTAAAGTCTGGTATGCATCATTGAATAAGTTATTCAGGTTTCTCTTCATCTAGTGCTAGAGAGCTATCATCCTGTCTATGCATTAGTAGATTAGATTTGTAGACTTCCTTACTGGTTGCAGGCAGCCATCACATGGTCTTGTGCATATGCTAGTGTGGTCAGTATTCTCCATATTCACCTAATCTTAAACCTGTGAGTAGTTGGTGGTCTAAAGGCTTGTAGTTTGAGGGTGTAGCTTGGTAGAGGGTATCGAAAGCAAAGTACAAGTGGTTATCTGGCTTGGACAAGCATCATTCCTTCCATTTATCCATTTGCAACAAGAAGTTAACTTTATATGTTACCAGGCATCTCTGAGCTACAACCTAGGAGAGTTTCTTGGAATCCTAACAATAAGCATATCTATTTTCATTCAAAAAATTTCAATGTTGTAGTGATTAATTATCCTACATATGAAAAGGAATTGTATGCACTAGTGTAAAGTGTGAAAAAGTGGAAACACTACTTCATGTGTAAGGAAACAATCATTCACACTAATCATCAGCCATTACAATACTTGAAATCTCAATCTAAGTTGTAGCAATCAAGGCACTTCCGATGGATGGGTTTCCTTCGACAATTCCACTTGGTGATAAGGTATAAGAAAGGTATCTACAATAAAGTTTATGATGTGATTTCTATGCCTATTATTAGTGAAACTACATTTCTGCATGCGTACAACTGGGCCAAGCACTCTTCAACTAAAACATCACCATTTGAAGCATGTTTGCGATACTTGCCTAAGTCTCCTTTGGGTTTCATTTTTGGAAAGGATGTTTCTATGGATGGTATCATAGTGACATAGACAAAGCAAGAAGGTTCATTGAACAAATCCACTTGGTACACCAAAGAGTTCAAGAACGATTGGAAAAGATGAAAGGCAAGTACAAGTCAAGGAACGACAAGCATTAGGTAGATTGCAAGTTCCAAGTTGGTGATGAAGTTTGTCTTTACATTAGCAAAGAGAGGCTCCAAGGAGAATGTAAAAAGTTGAAACCAATTCAATATGGTCCATTTAGAATTCTGGAAAACATTGGTGACAATATCTTCAGGTTGGATTTGTCTTCATATATGGAAATTTATGTTGTTGTTAATGTGGAAAATTTAAGGTTGTATGAGCATCATTTAATTGAAGATTAAGGAGAAAATGTTCAAATTCCTTCCATTGAATATTTATATCCTAAATATCTTAATGAACTACAACAAAACACGATTCTTGATAGATGAACAAGGTATTCGAAATGGGGGAGTGCGGACTACCTTGGAGTGGGGCTCAAAGGAAAAAATCCTTCCAAGGCTAAATGGATCAAGATTGGAAAGGTGAGGGAACTGTACTGTGACCTACAGAACATTTGAAAGTGATATTTTGGGGTCCAAAAGCTTCAAGTGGGGAGGAGTGATCAGACGCTCCAAAATTTGCTCAAAATTCAAAAGTTGTCGGATCGGTGTGGAAACTAAACCATTGTGTAGTGCTCATCATCCTGAATCTAGCACAACTCGCTTCACATGAAATAGACTTTGTATGCTCCCAGAAACATGTTATGTTCATTTTCCTAAAGAGGCGAAATTTTGTAAAAAAAATATGACAATCTAGTCAGCAGTTCATACTACTGACGTGGCACTAGCTAGGCATGCCTATGTGGTAGGGTGACTGTGCATTGACTATTTTCCTTCAGTGAATTAGGTGGTTCCAAGTGGGATGATTTTATTGGTGCTGATTTGGGTGATTTTCATTGTTGGGTTAGTGGCCAACCATAGGCTGCCACATGGCTCAACCAAAGGCTACCACGTGGCATCATTGGGGCCACCAAAAATCTTGTTAAGGGCTTAATGGACTAAGTGGGGGTTGAACACTAGACCTATGTCCAACAAACCTTGCCAACTACTAATGCACCACTATGTTCCTTATTATATATTGACATGCAACATATATTTAAACTTGAAGTCCTATGCCATTTAAAGAAGTGGCTAGCCCCTGGGCACATGCAACCCAATAGAACCACGGGTGGAGTGGAGTGGGGGCTCAACCAGTGAGGGTGGGCCATTTTCCTCAGCCTCGAGCATGTGGCCCCCCATGTGGCCTAAATTTTCAGAAATAAGTCTTCATTGGGCATTTAATTGCTATAACAAATGTGCCTGGAATTTTGCAGAATCGACACCCACTTAGCAGAAATTGGGGAAAATTTGTAGGATGGTGCCATATTTTGGGGAAATTATATAGTGAATAGTGCAAGAGCTAGGCGAAGCCATAACTTCTTTAGTTTTTTACCAATTTGGGAGAAAGAAGAGGCTAAACAGGCATTTTTGGGCATTCTGGAGCCACTGGAGTATGTTTCAGAGCTGTTTGAGCATTGTGAATGTATGTAATCACATGTTTGATCATAATTGAAGAGGTCCAAGCCATTGGAAGCTGGACCAAGGCAGGGTGAACTCCTTCATCATGTGTTGTTGTGATACTATTTTGGTGATGTTCATGTCTGTTATATGTTGGTGTTCGGTGTTTTTTTTATGTTAATTTGTTCATAAAAGTTACTTAAAAACACTTCAAAAAGTAATGGTTAAACTTGCAATTTACTCCATAAAACTTCAAGCACTTTAACATATTCTAAAGAGGAATTTAGCACAACAAACACTAACTTTTCCATTCATATCATCTTGGAGCATTAATAGAGGCATGAGCTGCAGATTGGGAGCTGAAGGACTAGGCAAGTAGATGGTATGATGTTGGCTTTTTGGGGCCTGACCCAGGTTTAGTGTTAGTTAGTCAAACATATCCCTACACTACAAGCCCTTTCGGCATCAGCCCATGGAGCATGGACTGAAGTCTCACCCGAAGCAGTATGGGGGGATGCTGGAACCAAGTTTCCACACCCTGAAATGGTTGTGATGTTGTTTTATTTCTTCTTTTCTTATCGTCGGGCAAGTTACTCAGTTCTAGGTCTTGCTAGACTAGCCCTCTATTCCACCCTTCAGTACCTCCACGAAAAGGTACGATTGACCTTCGCGTAGCCCTAACCTACGGCTCAGGTACTTTCACGCTGTTAGGGTAGTGTACCATGTAGATTCCCAAACTATTTTAAGCGTCTTAATTATCTTATTAAACAATCATAGTTAGTACCATGCAAACAAATGTTCTTACTTGCATTCACTTAACCAATGTAGTTACATACATTCGTGCATCATATAAGAATTATAAATGAAATTCATACACAATACAACAAGATGCATTAATCGGAACAAAGACACAGAATTTGTAAAATAATTCTCTTTATTTATATCTTCAAGTGATTACAAACTCTATTCACCTTGCGCACACAGTTGCAGGGGTCCGTGAACTTAGTTGCGGACTTCCAGCCTAGGCCTCTGCACACTCAACTATAGAGCTTTTACCTACGGTACACTCAAAACTTAGACTTCTTACTTTAGAGCTATGACTCTCTAAGACTTATCTACATTACTTAGATCTTACTTAGCTTTTTTTTAATACAATCCCATGGCCCGCGGACCATGGGTAGATATTTTACAACCAACTTTATTTTACAAAAATAAGGGTAGACAACGCTTTATGACTCATGACACCTTTGCATTGTGTGACCACAAATTGCAGAGACTTTACAAGTTTGTTACAAAATTCAACCCAAAATATGGGATTTTAGCCCCTAAATTGTCCTTGGGGGATCCTGTTCCCAACAGGCCCCCAACGCCAAACATTGTGACTCGCCCTCGATTCACTCTATAGGGGCGAAGATATTTGCGTGAAGACCTCCTAGCTCGACTCATATGATCGCAACCCTAACAGTGCATTGAGCTATCATTGACTTCATGTCTTCGACTATCTCCCTAGTCACTGCTCCTAAAATGTCGGCCTGAAGCTTTTGCTGAGTTTCTTGTAGGGTTGCAAGATTTCCTTGAATAAAGCCTGTTACCGTGTAAGCCTCATCCAGCCAAGGCTTCAGTATTTCCTTCAACATTGCTTCCTTGTGCAGCGCTACATCCACCTATTCTTTCAGCGGCTTGGCCTCCTGCAGCTTTGCTATTCTTTGTGTTAGCACAACGGTTCATGCAGTGCCCCTGAACTCATCATAGCATTACTATAGCTCGCGTGCTTCCATATCTAGTCACTGTACATGAGGATCCTCTTGCAGGCTTGTTAGGACCTCAAACGATTGCTCAAAAAGTTGTGTGCAGTCTACTACTGCATTGTCCACTACTGTTACTGCTTCTGTGACAGCAGTCGCCCGCTGCTTGTTTACTTCTGGTGGAGTTGAAGGATGGGCCTTCAACTACAACTTTATGATCTGCAGGTTCAACTCCAACTGAACCCTCACCATTTGTGTCCGAGCATCACGTGCCCCTATGGCCAGCTTGCCAATGCATACCTCAATTGGTTCCTCATCAGGAATGGCCAACTTCGGGACCATTTGGCATGCCTCCTCAATGACCTACATAATGCACTTGTTCTGATTGGTCACCTCGGTCATAGGGGTGATGGAAAAGTCTCACTATAGTGCCATCTTCTCATTGTTAATCTATTGTTCACTGATCACCTATAGGGTGTGGTGCTCACGGGCCCTTAGTTTTGCAATCACTCCATCCTATAAGAGATGGAATGCTTCACCATGGAGCACTTGTGCTGACAGTGGGCCTATCAGCTTCATTCTCTGTGGTCAGTGCTCCATCAAGCAGCACTATCGCAGTTGAGGTCTTCACACACAGCATCTCGATAGCCTCTTAAGTGCCGATAGCAAGGTTGGTGGACACCGTGCCAGCCTGAGACGTGCGGGTCTCTAGCTCCTATTAACTTGTTTGGATATCCCCAAAGATTATCTATTACTATTGCTCAAAGTGTTGCAGGGCCTCTGCGGTGACATCCCGCATCATTTCACTAATGTCGTGTAGATCACCCTCTCTTAGCATGATAGGGTCCAATGATGTCTTGGTAGCCTTTGATTTCTTCTTGGACCCTCCTTTCTCCTACTCCCTTGCATGCTTGATGTGTGTTGATGCCTCTTGAGGGTCCGCGTCATGCTATTTTATCTGCTCGTCTATCTCCTCTATTATATCAGGTGAAGGCAACTGTTGAGTTACGAAATGGGTATGTATTTACTCTTAATTCCATCACCTTTTTCCTCTTTTCTTATCTCTTTCATATCTTGATACGCTAACATATTGATGGATTATGATAAGAAACTAATGAACAACTCTCAGTTAAGATTTATCCATCGTAACTAAGTTTTATTCCTTTTTATGCAGAGAAAAAATTGTTGTTCCCTAGCGATGGAAGAATATAAACCAACAAAGGAAGAATGGGGTGCGTCGGTTGCGGTTAGGTCGGAGGACAAATCAGGAGGATCAACGCTATATATGAATGGTGTCAGTAGATAGCATTCAGTTGTGAATCCCGTAGGATCAGGAGGTCTTGAGGGATCGCATTTACCTTTTAATTCTTTCTGATTATAAAAGTAAAAGATTATAGGAGGAAAGTGGATAGATCTCTGTTATTTCAAATTGTAATTTTAATTTACAGTCTCGTGCTGTTAGAGAACACAACCATATTGTAATGATACCTGAATTCAATGATTAATATATAATTGATGTTGTTGTTCATTCATATTCTCTGAAGTAGCTTAATAGTATTCGATGGTGGCTAAGGGTCCGGCCTCTGGTGGATTAAGTTGCTATCCCTCGTGTTATATATTTATGATTCTCACAAGTTTGATTGGTTTGATATTTTTCCCATTTTCTATGAGTTTATGTTATTTTCTATTTACTGATTTCCTATATTGATGTAGTACATTTTCTTTACATGTTTTGCAGCACTATCATTTTATTTTATTTATGCTTATTGTATATTAAATTATTTAGCCATTAAGACGGTAAATCTTATTGATTTAATCTGCTGTAAGAGTTTGGTTACCACTATTGAACTCTCGATTGACATCATTTCCATTTGGATTGCTTAACTGAGATTGAGTGTGATTTAGATTGAATCAGCTAAGAAGAGATTGGTTATTGCTACTACGCTCTCGATTGATGCTATTGTCAATTGAATTGCTCGTGTGAGATTTGATTACGATTTCAGCAGAGGATTAAGTCTTGATGCTTAGGTGTAATATTTCCTTTAACAGTTGCAATTTGAGTTTTATAAATGCATTCGTTTACTCTTGTATCAAAGGTTTATACTTCATTCTAAAAAACATTACTCTCTGGATTCATAGCATGCACATATTGTGTACACTCTTGGAATAAAAGGACTTGCCCAGCTTGATGACTAATGTGAAGTAATTAGGAGTTTTAAAGGACCCTATTATCAACCAACAGCTTGGTGCCATTGCCGGGGAGAGTGTTGCCATTTTGCAAAGAGTGATGTATATCTGATAATTGTTGCTGGGGAAGAATTGGGTATTGAAAACAGAAGGTAAGAACCTACGTAATGAGAAAGTAAAGTGCTTGATCCTCTACCCGCTTTTCAGCACAATTACAAAAAATTGAAGTAGGTGTTTGATGTTTGTCTATTGAGAGAGAATTGGGTATTAAAAATGGAAGGTAGGAACCCATGTACGAAGCAAGTTAAATGTGTGCTCCCCTCCTCGCTTTGAAACAAAATTGCTACGAATTTAAGGTAGAAATAAACATTTGAATTTTTGCATGAATGACTAAGAAGAAAAGACTAGAAAATAGTAGAGTCCCACACCCCAAACCTGAAAAATCTAAGGGGTCAGTGACCCTTGGATGATCAACTTTTATTGACGACATCTTAAGGAAAGCTAAATCTCAGCCATCAGTAGGTCCCCGAACCATTGCTTCTAGACAACCTATTGTCTCCCTTCGGGCCACAGGCTCACCATCTATAGCCTACGCTAAGGTCCATAGTAAAACTAAATGGACTGAACAAATTTTTCAAGATATTAAAAATTCATGACCAATTCCCTCACAAGAAGGGAATTCTTGCAACATCCCTGAAGGAGAAGGAGAAATAGGGGAATTTGAGGAACCAAGATCCCCTGAGGTAGTATTTGAGTAGAGGACACCCAATGTCCTAGATAAAGGGAGTGTTGTTAGGATCATTCCCACCTCTTCTAGAAATCTTAAGGATAAATCTCTAGCTCCAGAGATCCCGGAAGGGTACTGGCATATCTTTGATCAAAAGGCCAATAATATACAAACACCCTAGACCTCTACATTACAGTATCCTATTTTTGACACAGCTGTCAATGCCCCCATGAAAGCTATCCCTCCACAAAATATTCCTACCTTTCATGGACTCACTTTAGAAGATCTGGATGCATTCTTTTTTGAATTCGATGTCCTATGTCGGGGTTATGATTACACCACCGACCCCTAGAAATTGAAGTTGTTTCCCTCCACTTTAAAGGGAGTAACCTTGTGTTGGTTTATGGGATTGGGTGGGGGCACCATAAATGAT
Organism: Pinus taeda; assembly: GCA_000404065.3. Taxonomy (NCBI): domain Eukaryota; kingdom Viridiplantae; phylum Streptophyta; class Pinopsida; order Pinales; family Pinaceae; genus Pinus; species Pinus taeda. The sequence continues at coordinate 53,010 of APFE030185463.1, forward strand.
TGGGACCAAATGAAAATTGCCTTCCTTAAAAAATATCAAGATTATTGCAGATCTAGAGAACTAAAAGATGAGATATTCCAAATGGCAGCAAGGCCTAGTGAAACTTTGGAAGAGTATGTGGAGTGTTTCCAATATAACCTCGAAAGGTCTCCCTACACAAATCTGCCTGACAATGTGCTAAAAACCACGATGATTAAGTGGATGAAAGACTAGTGGATAGAGACATTAAATATCATGGGTAAAGGTGATATCTATCAAGAAGACTATGCTAATATTATTGATTTGTGTATTAGGTACTTGAGGGGCAGTACAAGACTGAAACCAATTGAATGCGATATGATCACCAGGGACAGCAAAATCTCTGGTGGAAGCATTACTCGTACTGAAATTGACAACCTACTAGAATATTTCAAAATGGATATCCTGGGAACCTTGACAACATAATTAGACATCATGCAAGCCAAGCAGAAGTAGGTCGAAGCAGAATAGAACCTAGCTTTTTTTTGCCCTCGATGCAGGAAGAAACATAGTCATAAAGAATGCTCACTGGATATGGTATAGAACCATGCCATATGCACTAAAGAACATGCCATAGAAAATTTCCCATCACTCCCAGGATTAAAAGTGGTCTTCAAAGAGGCAGAGGAAGAAGAAGAACCATTCTACCTGTTAAATTAGTGTCGCCAATGACAAACATGACAAACAGGTTTGCCTACCGACCCATCTTCATTCTTTTAGCCTTCACAATATAATTCTCAACAATACATAGGGGCTACATGGCAGAAACAACCACCTTTTCCTAATTGGTCACCACAAGCATTTTCTATGCCAGCTTGGTCCAATCAGTCAAATCCAAACAATAGTTGGCCAAATTCCTCTTACTTTCCACCATTCTGGTAGAACAATCCATATCCATCTCAATGGTCCCCCTCCATTTCACAAAACCAAAACTGGAATCAAGCTGGAAAAGACCTATGAACCAGCCAGCAAGGACAATCCGACTGCCTCAACCTATGCTACTAGCACCTTACACATTGCAGCAGAATCCTAAACCCAATCTACAACCACAACTCCCAACCCAGCCCAACCCAAATCCTAACAACAGACCTGTCCAATCGGTACAAATTATTGAAGGTATAGATTCAGAAACTGAGTTGAGAGAGTGTAATGAGCTCAAATTGAGGTTTAAACAAATAATCGAGTCAGAGGATGATAAAAATATACAATTTGAAGAATCACTAACTGTAGAACAAGCACCTCAAAGGGAGAATACAGTCAAGCAGAAAAGCCATGAACAAACTATTACCTCTTCTCTACGATTCCTAGAAAGATTGATTATACCTCGCCCAATCAAATATCCCGACTTCGATCTCCTTGGAGAATTAAAAAATCTTTGTGTAAAAATACCCCTCCTCTAGGCTATCCAGGACATTCCAATATATGAAAAAACCATTAAGGAATTGTGTACTAAAAAGACTATGAGGAAAATAAAAGTAACACCAACTATCCACGTAGTTGGAACTTTGTGTAATTTATTATTAGGAAGAGAGATATTGGTGAAATATGAGGACCTAGGAAACCCTATTGTCATAGTACAAATAAATGGATGTTCCTTTCCCAATGCGTTAATCGATCTAGGGGCAGCCATTAATATTCTCACAACAACAACCTGTCAGAGACTTGGCATCACAGCCTTAGATCCAAGTACGACCTTGCTGGAACTTGTTGACTGAACAGTTATCAAACCAGAAGCGAAATTATAGGATGTAATGGTGTCTATAGATTCTTGGGAGTACCCAACAGATTTCTTGATTATTACCTAGAAACTGGTTAGATGGACATCCTCTAATATTAGGGAGACCTTGGCTAGTGACCACAGATATTTATATAAGTTGTTGAACATGCAATATGACTATAGCCATAGGAAATAATGTGAAGAACCTAGCTTTATATCCTCTAGATCAGCCAAGCCTAACTATAATAAAAACTAGGAAGCAACTTGTAACATATTTAACCGAAAATATTCGATCACTGCTCACTATAATAGATGCTCTTGAATTTAAGAATCAAACAGAAGATGACATTATTAACAGTTACATTAACCACCCAGTTGTTGTATCTAATCTAAAATGTCACATTATTGAAGTAGCCCTAGATAACAAAATTGAAGAAGATCCTTTAAAAGATATCAATGACCAAACAATACCAACAACAACTGTTTATAACAACAAACCTATTGAAATTGAGCGAGGGAAATTCCTTAATATTAACAAAAATCTGAGTGATGACCAGCAGCAGAGTCTTATCCAAATCCTTAGGAAATATAAGGGGGTTTCGCTTTGGATTACCTGGATATGAAAGGGATTGACTCCCAATTATGTATGCACCACATCTACAATGAAAAAGATGCAAGACCCATTTGGCAACCTCAACAAAGATTAAACCCTCACCTAAAGGATATTGTTAAAGACGAACTACAGAAAATATTAGATGTAAATTTCATCTATCCTATATTTGATAACAAAAGGGTTTTTCCATTAGTTGTGGTTCCTAAAAGGATGGGAAATGGCGAATATGTGTCTATTATAGAGAGCTTAATAAAGCAATGCAAAAATATCATTTTCCCCTTCCGTTTATCAACCAAGTTCTAGACACATTTCAGGTAAAAAATTCTTCTCTTTCTTGGACGCTTCAGTGGCTACAACAAAATCCAAATTGCCCCTGAAGACCAAGATAAGACTACCTTCACTTGCCCCTAGGGGAAGTTTGCTTACAGGGTATTACCATCCGAACTGTGCAATGCACCTGCTACATTCCAAAGAGCCATACTCAGTATTTTTGTAGACTTGATAAACAAGGGATTAAAGGTGTACATGGACAATTTTACACCCTATGGAGATGACTTTGAGCAACATTACAGACACTGGAGAAAGTCCAAGAAAGATGCATTACTACTAGGCTCTTCTTAAGCCACGAGAAATGCCAGATGATGATGACTGAAGGCTTGATCCTGGGTCATTACATCACAACAGCTGGAATTCAGGTAAATCCAGCAAAAATTCAGGTAATCCTCTTACTACCTACCCCCTGCACTCAAACTCAGGTACGTAGCTTTTTGGGATTTTCTAGATATTATCGAAGATTTATAAACAACTTCTCTCAAATTGCTACACCATTATATGCTTTGACAGGAAATATTGATTTTATATGGAATGACAAATGTGACATTGCCTTTGTAGAATTAAAATGGCTAGTATGAATGGCCCGAGTACTACGGGGCCTAAACTGGGATTTACCATTCCAAATTTCATCTGATGCATCAAATACGACCATCGGAGCAGTTCTTAGCCAAGAGGAAGACAAGAAACCCTATGCGATATACTACATCAACAAAAATTTAACTCCTGTTGAGTTGAATTACACAGTGACCAAGAAAGCGTTTCTAGCTGTAATCTACGCTATTAACAAATTCAGACACTATATAACAGGATACCCTATGGTCTTGCATAATGATCACTCTGCTATCAAATATTTAGCTAACAAACCTATTACGAATGGAAGAGTGACACGATGGTTAATCCTTTTGCGGGAATTTGACATAACAATCAAGGATTGACCAAGAAAGGAAAATCTAGTGGCAAACTTCCTCTCACATGTGCCAAAAACAGACGACGCAATGGCGGTAGAAGACTAGTTCCCCGATGAGCACCTATTTGATATGACCATGAAAACATTGTGGTACGCAGATGTCATGAATTACCTAGCAGTGGGAAAATTACCCAAACAACTTACACCCAGATAAAGAAAATTAATAGTGCAATGCAGCACTCGGTTCTCTTGGATTGGAGGATACCTCTTTCACACAAGAGCCGATATGCATATCCGCAGGTGTGTCAGGGAAGATGAAATCTATGATATCCTAAAAGCCTGCCACAATGAACCTTACGGTGGACACTTTGCAGACCACAGGACTGGACATAAAGTCTTATAGATGGGCTATTATTGGCCCACCATTTTTAAGGAGGCCAAGAAATTTGTCTAGGCAGGCAACAACTACCAAAGAATGGGTTGCCATAGCTAGTCTAATGAGATGCCCCTACATCCATAGTTAGTCATCAAACCTTTTGAACGTTGGGCATTAAATTTCACTGGCCCAATAAATCCATCATCTAATCAAAAGTCATATATACTGGTTGCAATGGAATATGTGACTAAATGGGTAGAGGCAGAAGCATTACCAATGGCAACAGAGGACATGATAATCCACTTTCTTTTCCAAATTTTCGTGTAGTATGGCTTTCCCAAAGAAATAATTATAGATGGAGAGCTACAATTTGTAGGCCCTAAGATTGCTGATATGCTAAAAAATCATCACATTTTTCACAGAATCACATCTCCATACCACCCACAGGAAAACAGCTAGGTAGAAACTACCAACAAAGTAATCAAGACCATTCTAACAAAGACAGTCGCCTCGCATAGACACGACTGAGCTACCCGATTCCCAAAAGTCCTGTGGACATATCGTATGACTTGGAGGAATACCACAGGATGCTCCCCATATCAGCTAGTGTTTGGCAAGGAACCTATCTTCCCCATAGAATTTGAAATTCAGACATTGAGGATAGCCCAAGAAGTAGTGTTGGATTTGAATGAAGCACATATCAACAGACTACAACAAATAAATGAATTGGATGAAATCCAGCTATTGGATCTTCAGCATACTGCACTTATTCAACAACAAAGAGAAAAATGGCATGATGCCCTCAGCAAGAAAAATATATTCCATGAAGGTGACTAGACAATTCTGTACGATTCTAGGTTCCAGTATTTCCCGAGAAAACTCTAGACTAGATGGTTAGGTCCCTACAAGATAAAAGAGGGGCACGATAATGGAGCCCTTACATTGGCCACGATTGATGGGTCTAGTTACTCTTTTAAAGAAAATGGGCATAAAGTACGCCTCTACAAACCACTTACAAGGGAATCCTTTTGCCAAAAGATACATGAAGATTCCACAATACAAATTCTCACTGAAGAGGGCAACTCTTTGACCACACCAGTCCAGTGAAGAATTTATCTTTGAAACCTGTACATAAAATTGATTTTATGTTTTCTTTCTATTTTATTTGCTTTGAACAGTAGCGATGATTGTTTCTCAGTTCTTTTTCCTATTTTCCTTTGCTATTCCCTACAGGGAACAACTGTCGTTCCCTATAGGGAAGAACACCTTTTGTGGGCATTTTTCTTTGCTATTCCCTGCAGGGAATAGCTATTGTTCCCTATAGGGAAAAACTCTTTTCGCATGCATTTTTCTTTGTTGTTACCTACAGGGAACAGCTGTTGTTCCCTATAGGGAAGAACACTTTTTGTGTACACAATTTTTACGCGTATTTTTTCTTTGTTGTTCTCTACAACATTTTTCTTTACTATTCCTTGTAGGGAACAACTGTTGTTCCCTATAGGGAAGAACAATTTTTGTGTACACACTTTTTGCATGTATTTTTTATTTGTTGTTCCTTACAGGGAACAACTATTGTTCCCTATAGGGAACAAGACTTTTTTGTGTGTATTTTTTTCTTTTTTGTTCCCTATAGGGAATAACTGTTGTTCCTGTTCCCTATAGGGAACAACACTTTCTGCGTGTTTTTGCTTACTGTTCCCTACAGGGAACAATACTTTTCATGTGTGATTTTCTTTGATGTTCCCTACAGGGAACAACTGATGTTCCCTATAGGGAATAACACTTTTTGTGTGTGTTTTATTTTGCTATTCCCCTTAGGGAACAACACCTTGTGAGTGTTTTTGAGAACACCCTTTCTCCCCCTTGCATGATCATTCCTAAGCCATCCCAGTTCACTCTTTATGATCCTCTTTATGGCATAAAGGTACAATACGTATTTAAGGACAACAAGTATGGAGTCTACTAAAGCAGGCAGATATCTTGAATATTATCATCTTTAACAAAATTGCTTTGTGATGATCGAAAAATAAAGGACACAATTATCTATATCACTTCACTGTCCTCATTTCCACTATAAATCAAACTGATTGATTATCTGTACCATGATGGTTCTCCCCTGTCCCATATAACTCTCTTTTTTTATTATCAATAAGATTATGGGTATATTTCTATTTTTTTATTGATATGTTCAAACTTCTTCCGCCATCCCTACTCTTAAGGAGTACTAAGCCACCCTCTATATATAAAACGAGGAGTGTTTAAGATATATATATATATATATATATTTATTATAGTAATATATATATATAAATATTATATATAGTAGTATATATAATAACTATATATATATATATATATATATATATATAATATATATATATTCACTAACAATTTTATGATTTTTGCACAGATGGAGGATAGGGGTCTCATCACGAGCCAACCTACCATGATCATAAGGAAGGAGCAAAGTGGCATTCCCACTATGGCCACAAAACTAGGGATATGATGCAATGTATGCAACAAGAAACAAAGTCCTTGGAACTAGAGGTCTCATCACGAGCCAGCCTGACCACTTTCGCTACTTCCCAATGAATGGCAATGTGTTCATCTGGTTACCATGCTAGCACATTGGTCTCTACTATGGACATCAATGCACTTCCCCAATTATATATAGAGGACGATGGCTCCCAAGGGTTAGAAAGAAACTCTGTCGAGGCTATGGATGCCTGCAGACAATAGAAGCTCTACTTATGGTATTGAAGTTTTATTTTCTACATCAATAATTATTATAATGCCCTCTTCTTATGTTTCTATTTTTTTCTACAGAAAGATTATGTCCCTAACTTACCTTGAACCTTTATGCATGAGTTAATCTTTTAAAATCAATCACAACATTTTTAAGTGGAATAACGATGGTAAAGTATTATCTCCTACGTATGTTGTCCTTTTTCTTTATCGCAACACCTCACAACATATTATCACTTATTAATAATTCTCATTACACACCTTGTTTTCATTACTCCAATATACTTTATGATCCTTTCATTAATATATGTACATTGCCACTTTCATTACACAATCCATCACCCTTGTACTTAACCACTAGCACATCATCCTTTCATTCATTCAGTCGTAGGCGACCTATCATTTCAAGAGGGGGCGAGGACCTCCAGTATACTCATGCATGAACTGTCATCTTTTCATTTGATTTTGTAGAACAATATGACATCCCATAATCACAGAGCATGTGGCATTATAACAGTCCTTGATAACAGTATTTATGTTTATAAAGAATCAACTGATATAGCCATTACAACCATTTGTTGTTCCATCTCTCGGCTCTGCTCATTGTTGTGATTTATCCACTACACTAATCGTTTGCAGAAATCAAGCATCATGGGACGAAGAACAGTGCACCGAGAACCTTTAACACTGGCTGTCTCCGATGAAGCCAGGGAAATTCTAGCTCACGCAGGATGGACAACATATTTTACAAGATTTCAACCCCCCAATTAGGAAATCGCCATCGAATTTTTACAACATCTATAGAATAGAAAATCCTTGGTATGAGGCAGAAAAATCACTATAATAGATGTTATGATAGTATAAGTGTTTGGGTTGCCAGTAGAAGGACCAGTATGGGCTGGCAAGCGATTAAAGCTGCATGACACTATGGAGGTTTTTAGGGATGAAGGACATGAGCTAATCAAGAAGGGTAAAGACATTCAACCATCTTCTCTCGGAGAGCCATGGGGAGAATTAACACGAATTGTCCAGAACTATATTACCTGTGATGGGTGTAAAGACATGGTAAGGACGCGACAACTCAAACTTTTAGCAGTTTTAAAACAAAAATGCTCTGTTAATTTGCCTGCACTGTTGAAATCATTATTGCATGACACTGCAAAGAGGTTGAGACGTTCTCAACACATAGAAACAGTAGTTAGCCACCATTGTCTGATCAGGTTAATAGTTAGTCACAACCTTTCCCAACAACAATCAACCTTGGATGATCTCATATTGGCCCTCGAAAGAGGTGAAAACCTACCGACACCTACCTCTGTTCCAAAAAGAAAAATGACTACCCTTTCAGGAAGCATACCTCACAAATGTAGATGATCTACAAGGTTGAAGTCAAAATAGGGAACACCTGAAAATCCTCAAGGCAGTGCTAGTCAACCGATAGAATTATCCAGCCTAGTAAATGAACAAGACTTGCAACTAGAGTCAGAAGGACAAGATAACCCTGAACCGGAATGTGAGGAAGGAGCAGGAAATTCTGACGATGAATGAAGAAACGAAGCGGGACCTCCTCCAACACAAAATATGAGTTCTCAAGATGATTTGTTGCATGATTTCGAGACAGCGATGGCCCAAGTCCTGGCCAACATGAATTTCTACATGCAACCAAAGAACCGCTTAATATTAACTTAGGAGAAACCCAATATCCAGGGAATTCTGGCTATACCAGAATTATATCTCCCTCGAAAGATACAAACCGTGAAGTGGAAACAGATACAAAGGCTATTAAAGAATTAGAGAACCAATCTGGTGACACTCTCCCAGTGGAAAATAGTCATGAAGGTCTAGACCCAAAAAACATAGGCCAAGAAGAGGAAGCAGAGACAGAGATTATTCGGGAATCTGATAATCAATATGGAGACACGGTCTTATTAGAAAAAAGCCAAGGTGAACAACCGGGCTCTTTAGAGATAGAAGCTATTAACGAGACTATTAGCAAACCAGTTACTCCTTAGAAAAGATACAGAGCTAGAATGAAATTGAAGAAGCTAAGAAAAGAACACCAGAAGCTTTGTAAATCAGTTAAGAGGATCCGAAGAAAAATAAAAGAAATTACAATGGAAAAGGTTCCAAACAATACCCCTGAGGTAGTAAAGGTGGCCATGCAAATGGAATTATATGAAGGTAGGGCTATAGGAACTCAAATTGAGCCCATACGTACTTAGACAATCGTCACTCAAGAAGGACCGTATGTAGATTTAGTAGACGTAGCTACTTAAATAGAGGTTTGGACCTCCTAAAATAAAGAGGTATAGATAGAAGACATCCCCTCTTATAACATAGGCACTTAGACAGGCATGTAAGACAAAGACATTATCACACACCATGACCCCCTTATACTAAATCTTCAGGAGGAATTGACACAAGCCCAGCTCGTGTTAGAATGACTTGAACAAGAAACTATTTCCCAGTAGAAATATCAAGAGTTGTATAAACAACTTAGGGAAATTAATACAACAGAGAGCAAGACTTTTGACAGATGTAGAAAGGCAGAAGAAAAAATGGAGAAGATCAAGCTCAAGCTAGACAGAGTCATAAGTTAGACAAACACCATCTAATCATTGTATTCAGATGTCCTGGCATGCAGGTCTCCCGCCACCAATTATGCCTTGTTTTTATTAGAAAGGTGCCTATTATTGAAAATTAAAGCCGTAAGAGTTGGTAAACCAATTGAATTAGGAAAAACTGAAGATTTTATAGATTGCTGCAAGCAACATGGTGTAAAGATCCAAAGGCTTCCTTGTGAATTCTATTTTCATAATTTTATATTAGAGAACGAGGTGGAAAAGAACCCTAACCATTTTGTAGGAGATGTTCAATTCCAGGATTTTATTTCATTTGCAGTTAACCAACTCAAATGGTTTAAAGCTTATAATGCATTTCAAAGATAGGAACATGGATTGGATCTTTGTGTGAGAAGTGAACCTAAACACCCCTTACAAATGTTTGCCAACCATAAGAGTTTGATGACACGAGAAGGGGTGATTAAAACTTTAGGGCCCAAACATAAGGAGATTGTGCATAAAGGAGTATCATATCTCCTCTCCATTCAAAAAAGATATCTGACTACATCTAAGCTCAGATGGACGGTCTCCACTAATAGTGTGAAAGATAGGGAACCATTTAATTATAGAAATTTTAAAGCAGCTGTGACCCGTTTGGTCACCTATAGCAATCTTATTTTGAGAGAAGGACCTTATTGGTTAGGATGTCGGTTTCGAAGCCCCATTATTTGGTCTCCCGCTGAAGGTTGTCAGGCTAACTACAAATCTGCTGAAGGAAAGGAAGGGCCCACCTTTGCGCTCTTGGCTCAACATCATGGTTTTAGAACAATTTTTGATGTTTTCTCTCCAACCTACTCTTTAACTGCACTGCATAAGAACTACCTACTTTTCATGAGGACATGAAATAGGGTAATCAGGGGAGTATGTTGAGTTACGAAATGGGTATCTATTTGCTCTTAATTCCATCACCTTTTTCCTCTTTTCTTATCTCTTTCATATCTTTATATGCTAACATATTGATGGAATATGATAAGAAAAGGATGAACTAATCCCAGTTAAAATTTAGCCATCGTAACTAACTTTTATTCCTTTTTATGCAGAAATGACGAAAGGAATAGTTGTTGTTCCCTAGCGATGGAACAACATAAACCAACAAAGGAAGACTGGGGCATGTCAGTTGCAGTCAGGTCGGAGGACAAATCAAGAGGATCAATGCTAAATATGAAGGGTGTTAGAAGATAGCATTCAGTTGTGAATCCCTTAGGATCAAGAGATCCTGAGGGATCACATTTATCTTTTACCTCTTTCTGACTATAAAAGCAAAATATTGTAGGAGGAAAGGGGATAGATCTATGTTATTTCAAATTGTAATTTTAATTTACATACTCGTGTTGTTGTAGAACACGATCGTATTGTAATGATACTTGAGTTCAATGATTAATATATAATTGACGTTGATGTTCATTCGTATTCTCTGAAGTAGCTCAATAGTATTTGTTGGTGGCTAAGGGCCCGACCTCTGGTGGATTAAGTTTCTATCCCTTGTGTTATATATTTCTGATTCTCACAAGTTTGATTGGTTTGATATTTTTCCCATTTTCTGTGTGTTTATCTTATTTTCTATTTATTGATTTCCTATACTGAAGTAGTACATTTTCTTTACATGTTTTGCAGCACTATCATTTCATTTTGTTTATGCTTATTGTAGATTAAATTATTTAGCCATTAAGATAGTAAATATTAGTGATTTAATCAGTCGTAAGAGTTTGGTTACCACTATTGAACTCTCGGTTGACGTCATTTCCATTTGGATTGCTTAACTGAGATTGAGTGTGATTTAGATTGAATCAGCTAAGAAGAGATTGGTTATTGCTACTATTCTCTCGGTTGATGCTATTGTCAATTGAATCACTTTTCTGATATTTGATTACGATTTTAGTAGAGGATTAAGTCTTGATGCTTAGGTGTAATATTTCATTTAACAGTTGCAATTTGAGTTTTATAAATGCATCCATTTGCTCTTGTATCAAAGGTTTATACTTCATTTTAAGAGACATTACTCTCTGTATTCATAGCATGCACATATTGTGTAGACTCTTGGAATAAAATATTGCTCGAGTTGATGATTAATGTGAGGTAATTAGGAGTTTTAAAGGACTATTTTTGGGAAAACTAGTATTCCTAAAGAATGCTAGCCCTCTAGGTTTGGTAGCTACCCTAGAAACAACCGTTTAAAGCAACGCAATGATTTCTTCTATGTGTAAGAGATAAGAGAAAGATAATAGGACCAACCTGGAACTTCTACTTAATCCCTTGCTTTATCTCTCTCCCCTTTGATAGATCTTGCAACTCCTCCCCGTACTTAACATGCTTGGAGAGTACCTACACAAGTACAACAACAAAGAACCGTCAAAGCATCGTGATCTATTAGAACATAAACATTACAGAATAAGATATATAATGAACAAATGATAGCATTCACAAATGATAACATTCACAATTGCACGATCATAAGGAAGAAAACTTGAAGAGCTCTATTAATAAAAAGGAGAATTACAACCAAGTTGTCTGATCCAGCATCATCCTCCCAGCTTCAATCCTTCTTCACCTCATGAAATAGCAATATCACTCCAACAATACAATGCTCTATCCTCAATTACAAACTATCATCACTTCCTTGCAATTCCCCACCTCTGGATCTCTTGGATGAGGGATCCATTTATAGATGTTTGCAAGGGTGTGAGTCATCCATGGGGTTTTATTACTGTCATTCCATTTATCACAATGGGTTCCACAAGAGAAGGGATTGGATATTTTCTTAGATCCCTTATTCATCCTTGGGCGAATTTAGAGAGGCAAGTGGCATAGGAGAAATTTCTAGAAGATTCCATGAGCAATCAACTGACAAATGTCCTGGACATTTATCCATCCTCGCCCATCACACCCTATAGAAGGCCTAAATAGTATGCATCACACCCTGGCAGTATACCACTCAGTATGCATCACACTTTGCCAATGGAGCAGTTAGTATGGTTTAATTTAGGCAGTTTCTAGATGGTTTCTCAGATGGAACTTTTGGGGAATGATGTATTCAGGTGACTATGTTCTTTTACAGTATGAAACAACTCTTTTAGGGGCTAATGAGCCCTAATACATAACATATAATTTGGGGTTTATGTGCCCAAATATGTCTATAACAGTTGCCCCCTAAAGCATGAGGTCGTAAATATTCATGTCAGGTGAAATGCTTTATCATGAGGATACGAAGTTTCGAATTGAAAGGTGACCTGCATAAGTTACATCACAATACATCATCACAATATAATTTTTCATGATCTAGCTGAGGGATGCATTCCCATGCTCAGATTTATAATTTCATTTCATGTACATAGATTAGATAGTCATCTGCAGATACAGACTCGTGATTCTACAGATATAGAGTCACAATCCATGGTTAGGATGGCCATCTGTTGTAGAGTCTTTGTACATTTGATGTTTTTATATCCATAAATATATCACAGCCCAGATGGATGAAACTAGATCCAAGGTCTTCAAACCCATTCAATCTTTGCTTGATGTACAAGTCAAACCATGTGAAGAGATGTTCTAAAGTCGAACATGGAAAGACATTGCCTGATTACTAGCCAATGATGTGAGTTGTTAACAGACGCGAGAGGAATCACTGATAATGATAATAATTCTCAAGGCACTATAGTACAATTGACGTGGTGTGAATACATGATCCGATGTCAAACACCATGAAAAATCTTTTGGTCAAAGGCCATTGATGTCAACCTGTCGTCGAAAGTGAGAAACTTGCCATTGATGTATGCAAGCTTCAAAGCACTGAAAGTGTTGTTTCTAAGTCAACTTCTTGGATAATGAGTTGATGTCAACAAGAAGTGACTTGTCGTAGGAGGGCCTTGATGTATCCCACATCTATGACACGAAAAGAAGAAAATGATTTTTGGAGGTGAAAAATGATTTGACGACACAAGCATATGTACAATGAGTTTCCTACACTTAATCAAGCATAGTAACATTTAAGATACAACCGGTTTCCTACACTTAATCAAGCATAGTAACATTTAAGATACAACCCATTTCGGGGCTACGATAGTGGAATCCCATCATAATTTACTAGCTCGTAGGCTCCTTTTGTCAATACGCATTTAAGAATGTAAGGGCCCATCCATAATGGTTCAAATTTACCTGCTCCTAATTTGTCAGAATCCTGATCGTAAAGCAAGACCAAGTCACTTTCTGAGAAGATACAAGGCTTAACATTTTGGTCATATTGAGCCTTGATGCATTTCTTATGTGCTTCGTTAGCCAATGCGGCATCACAACGGGTTTCATCCAGATGGATTAATTCCAAGAAACGAGCCTCTTCTTCAAAAGTTTCGGGAAGCAGATCGATTTCAAGCTTGAGGGATGAAATTTCGCACTGAATTGGTAAGACTGCTTCCATACCATACACCAATTGAAAGGGCATAAATTCAATCACATTTCTCACCAAATTCCTATATGCCCACAGAGCTAAGTATAGGATTAAATGCCAATTCCGTTTATGGACTCCAATCATTCTCTGCAGCATGAGCTTAAGGACTTTGTTGATTGCCTCAACTTGTCCGTTAGCCTGCGGATAATATGGAGAAGAAATATCATGGGATAGTCCTAATTTGGTATTTAATGTGATCATCATGTAATTGCAAAAATGTGACCCATGATCTGCATGTGGAACACCAAATCTAGAAACTACATGATTGAAAAAAACAAAGTGCAGCCGTTTCGTCACTATTGTTAATGTAGGCATCGCCTCAGCCCATTTTGTAAAATAGTGGATAGCGACTATAATATACCCATGCCCCTTAGCTGAGGTGGGATTACATGTCATGAAATCAATGCCCAATTTAGTGAATGGGCCAACAACAATGACTGGATGAAGTGGTGCAGGTGGTAATTTGGTTTTTTGATCAAAAATCTAACAAGCATGGCAACTTCTGACTGCAATTATGCAATCATTGAATATGGTGGGCCAGAAGTAACCTGCTCACAAGATTTTTTTTACGGTAGCATAACCAAATAGATGCCCCCCACAAGAACCTGAATGACAATCATTCAAAACTTTTTCGGCCTCCTCATGCGTGAGGCACCTTCGTAAAACTGTACCGACACCACGACGAAAAAGTGTATCACCAACGATCAGATAATCCTTGGCTTTGTATCAAGTACATCATTGTTTAGAGCGAGAGGTGTTAGGCCTAAAAGTTTTGGTCTGGAGATAGACCAGTATATCCCCATACCACGGATCAATTGACGATATCAGAAACAGAGTCTCATCCATGATTGATGCTTTTGATGTTAAATCATTGGAGGACGACGAAAGGTCGCAAAGTAACTCTGCAAAGATGACAGACTTCTTTGATTTGGATTTGATGAATTCCAGATCAAACTCCTGCAAAATGATTATCCATTTGGAATATTTCCCCCCCAGCAATTGATGTGACAAAATGTATGTCATAGGGTTGCAATCTGACACAATGGTAGTTTTGCGAAGGAGCATATAGTGTCAAAATCTCTGTACTGCTTGAACGACTGCTAAAGCCAAATTTTCAACATAAGAGTACTTTCTTTCTATATCATTAAGATTATGATTTAAATAGTATATAGGATGTTCAATTCCATCATTTTCTTGCACTAAAACCATAACGATGGTTGTATCTACAGCGGCGAGATACAAGTTGAATTCTTTTTGATAGTCAGGAGCATACATTAATGATGCTTTTATCAGGGAATCTTTTAGAGCATCAAAGGAAGCTTTCACATCCTAATCCCAATGGAAGGGTACCCCTTTCTTCAAAAGACGTGTATAACCTTTAGCGATCTCAACATAATTTGGAATGAACCTCGTCAGAAAGTTAGCTTTCCCTTGGAGTCTCTGAATCTAAAGCAAATTTGAAGGTGAGGCATGTCAAGAATTGCCTGAACCTTAAATGGGTTGAGTCAAATTTCATCCTTAGAAACTACAAAACCAAGCAGTCCACCAGAACCAACACAAAACACACATTTGTGCAGATTGTGTTGTATCTTGTAGTGTTAGCGACGTAAAAATATGGCTCTCAAATGGTGCGGATGACCAGTCCGTTTTTGCGAATGAGCAGGCAGATCGTCGACATATGGTTGAACGATGTGCTTGATGTCATGGAAGGTGTAATTCATTGCCCTTTGAAATGTTGCCTCTACGTTCTTCAAATTGAAAGGTAATTTACGACATGCAAATGTGCCCCACAGACATATAAATGCAGTTTTGACTGGTCTTGTGGGCAGATATTGATTTGATTATAGCCTAAAAATCCATCCATGAATGAAAATATTCCGCATTTGGCACATTCATCAATAATCTAGTCGATAAAGGGTGTAGGATAGTTGTCCTTTAGACATGCTTGATTTACATGCCTATATTCGACGCACACTCTTATCATTCCTTGTTTGTTCATCACAGGAATAATATTCGATACCCAATCAATGAGAGGTACAGGGTAAATGAAGCCAACATGCAAAAGTTTTTCAACCTCTACTTTAATGGCGGCGGCTTTCATCGGATGAATAGTTCGAAGCTATTGCCGTACTAGTTTGACATCTGGATACATCTTGATTTCATGTTCAACAATTCTCGAATCAATGCCTGGAATTTCTTCATATGACAATGCAAAGACATCTCTGAATTTGTGAAAAAGAGCACAGTAGTTATCTAGTTCTGATGGAGAACAAGATTTGCCATTGTGAATATTTTCTACGATATTAGGTTTGGTCAAAATATTAATAGTGATAGTTTCTTCAATGTTGGACAGGTTTCACTCAGAATATATTGTATCTACACAATTTAATAAAAAATCAACAATTGAGGGGTGATTGAGGTCGTTCGAGTAATCTTCTTTGTCATCTCGAAGGTGGGAATGATGATGATAATTTTCCCACAAATTCTCTCCTATCATCATTGATTGGATGATTCCTTCATCTGTAGAATGTATATGAGACTAAGGATCAAAAGAGGTACCATATTCCAAAGACCTATCTACCCAACATTTGTTGAGTGTAGACTCAGATTTTCCGCACTAGCCCAAAAAATTGATTTCTACAAAGATTCGATGGGGCTTGGTGGCAACTCCTCGCAATGATCCTCACTATAAAAATAGTCAAAATTCTTCTTAAACTCAGATGATGTAGAAGACATCATGTGGCAAGTTTCCATTGTGGCCACTTCCATGAACCTAGATGGAGACAGGAGGGCAAAAGTACCCATTAAAGAAGGGTCTTTTAGGAGACCTAATCCAACATTTTGAAGTGATTGTGAACTTCCATGGATCAATGGAATGCTTCTAGTAGCTTGTGAACTGTTAACAAAAAGGTCTAGTTGGTCAACGATTATGATTCCACCTTGGAAGGAAATGCAATATTTCTAAAATATGTGGACACAACGGCAACCATAGCATAAACCCAAGGCCTTCCTAGTCAAATATTGTAGTCAAGGAGTCCATCAATGACCTCGACTTCAATATCTACCATCTCGACCCCCATTTCAAATTGCAAGCTACTTAAAATCCCATACGGAGTGTACGTTCTTCCATCGAACGCTTTTAATGTTGTTGATGATCGTGACAAGGGTGGTGAACCAAGAGTTTTCCAACTTATCATTGACATAATACAGGTAGATGCCACCTCATCAATGATGGTTCGATGAACATTTTTATTGAGGGTTTTTACCTATATATGGAAAGTGAGTTGGGCTGGTAACTGTGGTGTATATCCAGTATGATTAAAGGCTACAATATTGGAATCCGTTGGAACGATCCCACCTATTGCTGATAACAAAGCCTACTTTTGGGAGGGACAATTTTGCAATACCTTAAGTGTCGACATAGCGGATGGCGATTGAGCCAGATCCTCCACTATATTATAATTCTGAGCAGCTTGAGCATGAGGATTAAATGTCAATTTCTGTATGACTCCCTTTGGTAGCTTAATGGTTAATTCAGGAATAATGGGTGGAACAACTTCTAGTGAAGTCATTGTCGAAGCACTAGGTTGATCAATAGCCCGGTTGTTCGATGATGATGGATTCCCATATTCTTTACTCCTTGTTTACACCAAAGCATCATTTTGCTTGTTTGCGATGGATAACATTAGCACTTGGGATGTGGAATCATTATTGGTAGTAACCATATTAGTTTCTGGGTTTGGAAATGGATCAGTCAACACCGCTGAGGTCTTCAAAGCTTTCAGAAGTTTTGAAACCTCAGATTGATGTGGACAGTCTCTTGTAAAATGCTCTTCATTACATATCAAACATGGAT